>JAYMTN010001120.1:0-13654 GCA_036897425.1 Erodium trifolium | reverse complement strand
AAAATCAACGTGATATTACAGAAGCCTATGTTGAGACTGAAAAATATCGAAAAACAATGTAAGCATATCATTTAAACAAAAAATATTTATTTCAGGTTTCCTCTCTTGCGTTAAGAACTATTTGGAGTTGTGGCACGAGAGGGTCAGAGTTGCAGAGTTTCCGAGGATGGGTGGCATGAGCGACGATATGTTTCCCGAGGTCCTCGATGCGCATTTGTGGGTTATGGGCTTTGGGTCTGTTTTGGCTCATTTAGTGGGCCTTCTATGCTCTGGTCTTGACGGGGCCTTATGTCGTGTTTTTTGTTGTTGGGATTATTAGGTAACCTTGGATTTGTGTTCCAAGGTTCCTATTTTTTTTAGTTGATGTTGGAGATGTGATCTATTTAATCATCGATTTGCCGTTCTCTCTTCCCTTCTTTTTTTGATGAATCACTGGTTATTTTATTACGAGCGATCAATAGCCAAAAGACCGGCTAAACAATCCGGCACCATATTACAATTCAAATCTAGGCTTGCCCATTCGTTCGCATTTTTTGCTAGCTCGTGAGCTATCTGGGGCCTGATTTTTCTCCGTACTGTTATGAGTAACTCTACTTTACAAAACTTACTTATAGAAAAACAATTGAAGCATGCTCCTCGTGAAGTACATATTATGAAGTAGAAGCTTGAGACACTTCAAATTTGTCCCCGGGGGGGGGGTGGGGTGGGTGGTTGTTTTTTTCAATTTTTGTTTGTTTATTTATATTTCCTATACATATTATGAATTTTGATGTTGTGTTTTGGGATACATTCTTATGAAAGAAAGGATGATTAAAGGAAATTAGTGAAAAAAAGATAAGTTTGCCGAATTTTGATGTTTGAGAAATGTTCATCGGGAAAAGTAAAAATACCAGTTTAATGAAAACTAAAGAAGAATTAGTGAAAACCTCATTTCATAACCCGAACTGACCTTTTTATTTAAGCATAACAATATACTTTTAAGGGCAAATTTGACATTTTTGACATTTTGCATTTTCACTTAATGCTTGTCTACTTTTCGGACGAAATCTGCCAAAGGCCGCAGTCAACTGTTATGATGTAAGAATCAACCTTTGCTAGGAATATGATCTCATAATAAACAATAGTTCAATATTATCACATCATGTAACCCCTTCATTTTATTTATGATTGTATGTCATTTTCATCTAGACATAATTGGTTAATAGTGAACAACTTAAAGGATGGTTAACAATTCAATATATAAACACATATATAAATACTATTCATGACCTATGTGGATGAGACATACAATAGAAACCGGCCTAAACTTAAAGTCCATAGAGTCAAATCATCTTAGACTGATAGGCTCCTTCATCCTTCACTGATACTTATATGAGTGATAACACCCAGAATTATCAGCAAATGCAACAAAGTAGGCAAAGACAATTTCCAATATGAAATAAAATTTTCAAGTTTAGTAGGAAATAATTTTTTGATTCACAGAACCTTCAAAGATGAGTCCTGGATGCAAGATGATTGACTCACCTAAGCACTCTATCTCGAAAGGGAGATTGTTTCACTCCAAATCAATATGTTTCTTCAAATCCTCCCAAACTTCAAGTCCTCTAGGGTGATGAGTTACATACCGTTCTACGAATTCTTTATCCGAGGTTTGCAAAATAGAGGTCACTGACAACACTGCCTTCACTGCTCCATGATCTTTGAGCCAATTGAACATTAACATCCTTAACTTGACTCTCTGAGTGCTCATGAGAATATATAATGGACACCTCAACAAAGTTGATATAGAATAACCTAAACAGTTCACAAGATAATCGATCTTTCTTTGAGTTTCATCCTTCGACTTAAGAAGTATTACCGGGTATCTTTGGACTATTCGAGCAGCTTCCTTTGGATCCAACCCAGCTTTGACTATTGTGTCAAACCTTTCTTGCAGGTCACACAATTTAGTCTTCTTGTATATTCCTTTACTTTTGCATAACTTCTCCATTCCCAATTCAGACAGGAACTTAGCCTTCTGTCCCTTTGCTATCTTCTCCTCTTCCGATTCTGGTAATTGCTCAGGTACCGACCTCAAGACCCAGTTCTTCAATTCAAGTGGATTCTCCTTAATGAGACTACAGAGTCTCTGTTTTGAGACCTTCAAATAATACAATAATTTTGGAGGTTTTTTCAACTGACACGAGCCTAACAAAAGAGGGTAAGAACGAACAATTTCTTGAATATCTTCACTGTCCATCTCAATAGAATTCAGGAACTGAAAACTCCGCCTAAAGTTCGAAACAAACTGTTGAACATGAATTTGAGGAAACTGCAAAAATAAAAATTGTATCTGATTTGTTGTTAATCCAAATTTCAGTAGGAGCCCAATTATCAAAACTGTCCAATTTCCTGAATCCTCAAAGAGAAATTCTGGGTGCCGACTGATTAACTCACCCAACTGTTCCTTACTACAACCTATTCTGCTAAACAAGTGTAGCAGCTCGAGGATCTGTCTCCACTTCCAATCCTTGATCTCTAAGAAGTGCTTTTCCATCCAACTGAACTCAACTCCCAAATTTGTTAGTTTATTTAATACCTCGACAAAGTCTACATTTATATCCCCCACCAAAAGACTAGGATTAATAACAATTACCTTTGTCACTGCAAATTGGCTAAGACCCAACTTTTCATAAGCTAAAAGCTTCAACTTCAGAACACCATGATCATATCGAAAAACTTCCCTAGCTTCCAAACAAATCTTCCCAATCTTTCGAGGTGGAACACCATAATTACACAGAACATGATAATTCTCTACCAAGAGAGCATCATCACTCAGAAACAGGGCACTCCTAGGAAGAAGAGGAGTGTACTCTGAGGGTTGAAGACCCAAACTCTCAAAGAAAGGCTCAAATTCATTAATGGGATGGTACCGGAGAAACCGTCTCAGCCCCCTCCCAAAATCTTCCTCGTCTTGAATCCTCTTCAAAAGACTATTCACAAAATTTGGGCAGTTCTTGCTTATGTTGTCTGCATCAGAAAACTGTATGTTCCTAGTATAGAACAAGTATTCTTTCAATTCAGCTTTTACTACACTCATACGAGCAGCCTCAACCCTTGCACTCCCGGCCCCTTTTCTCAAAACCCCATCCTCACCAGTTTCTGAGGCCTTCTTCCCATAAAATCTAGGGTGAACATGAACTGACCATGTAATGCGGTTTACAGCAGAATTAGAGAAAACCCACTCGAGAATCGGTCCGACTCTAAGCTTTTGCAAATGGGTCATGACTGATTTGAGAAATTTTCTATTAACAGACGTATGTAGAACAAAAGCTTGTAACTTTCGCCCCTAGACGAAATGGGTATCGAAGTGCTCGGTCAGTTTTCTTACCACGGAGTCGTTGCGGCTGCCTCCACCGTACATGCTTCGCAGTTCCAGCGTCTCAGTTGCTTCTTCCTCGCTGCGTATCAGAGGTTTTTCAGTAACAAATCGGGGTTTCATTAGAGCCTTGTAGCGTTTCCCAAACAGTACCTTAACATTTGGGCCCCGGTCTTAAGAACTGAGCTACAGAGTCGAGGCTTAAAGCCCAGACCATAAGAACAAAGCAACCTTAACATTTGGGCCTCAGTCTTACAAGCCCAGCCCATAAGAACAAAGCAAAACTAACCCACAATTACAATTTACAAACCAATAAGGAGAGAGAGAGAGAGGGAGATAATCAATCAAAATCGAACCCTCGCACTTTCTCTATCCCTCTCGAGTCATCTTCTTCTGACACTGAGATTTCTCCGAGCTGCTTCTTCCTTCTGGGCTCTTCAGTTTCACCTTCAATTGACCGTTTCTGAAGCTTATTTTATTGAAGTTAAGCCAGATACGATGAAAATCCTGCTTTGATTTGGCGGACCGAATTGCTCCGAACAAATCAGGTTAGCTGCTATGGCTTCTTATACAAATCACAGTGGCATTTATGTGCAAGAATGATTCTTTCTTCATTCTCGTTTCTGGGTGCTATATGTCTGATTCTATGTCGGCTTTTACTATATAGTTTAGTGCAATTTGCCAATACCCTGAACCCCAGATGAAGAAAATAGGGCCAATAGTTGATGGTAAGATTAGCACGCCCAATTTGCTTCATTATGTTGCTATTGTGGCTTTCACAAAGTGACCTTGAGTTGACATTTCAGTGATGAAATAAGTTGCTGCTATTTTGGGAATAACTGTTAATTCATTTTGTGCCCCTCCTCAAAATTGGGGGTAATGATTATGCTTCATTGTATAATTCAAAAGTACCTGTATTTTGTGCTACTACGATATTACTTATGTGGGTATTCATCAAAAAATGATTTTACTCATGGGATATGTTTGTACAAGTTGTATTTTGTATCATTATTCGTTGCACTGAACTAATACATGTTTGACTTAATTTATGTTTACCTCTTCGGGATAGCATATTTTCCAGAAAGAGAACTAAAACTAACCATGTACTCCCTTGCCAATTTGATAGAAGAGCTTGTATTTGGGTTGGGATCTAGCGGGTTTGTGTCATTGAAATCCGGTAGGGATTTCAATCCCCAACATCAGGAAACATGAGCGTTGAACCTTTCAACAGGTATACTTTCATCCCAACTAGTTATAAGCTTGGATAACGGTACCATTATTTCTTTTGCAAGAAAAAGACTGTCATAAGGGCTGCTAAATTTTGTTTTCTTGTGTTTTTAGGTTGGTGAAGCTCGCAGCTAGGGCATTTTATGATGACATATCAACCAAGGGTGAAAATCAGCCAAAAATGGGAAGGAGCGATAACAGAGGAATTGCCGTGGTGGTGCTTGATGCATTGACAAGGTTGATTTCTTCTTTATTAAGCATATCGCTTGAAGTAGAAAGATGAAAATCGCACCTCAGTTTGGCTAAAATTTCTTTATTTTTTGTAATTATTTTTGAAAAAACAGACGAGTTGCACTTCATTTTGCAAAAAAAAAAAAAAAAAAAAAAAAAAAAAAAAAAGCAAAGCTTCCATATTAATTTTTAGAAAAGAGAAAAGTTGGAGTAAGCATTTCATAACTATGATCTGGTTGTATTTTCTTTAAGGGTATCTGTTCCTTATAACATATTTTATAACTATGAAAATCATTATATAGTTGTTTGGTAACATGAGCATCATCTAGGGCTTGAACAAATACTTTTGACTTAAATTTGTATTATGATTTTCTTTTGTACATTGATTCTGGCTGAGTTTTAGTGTGTTAATGATTACTAGACTTTTGTATACAAATATGAGCCTACTAATGCACACTTCAACTAGGATACCATTTGCTTCAGTGGGGAAAGCATAGTAATCAGAAAGTATAGAAAGACATTGTATGTTTCTTGCGTAGTGTCCCAGAAATTGGGTTAATTAAAGCTTTTCTTGTCCATCTATTATGTCGTCTTGTGACTTACAAGATATGGTTTCTTTTGGACCAGACGACAATGGGTTAGAGAAGAAGATTTGGCAAAAGACTTGAAACTACACTCTAAACAACTTCGTCGAACTCTACGGTTTTTCGAAGAAGAGAAACTAGTGACCAGAGATCATAGGAAAGAGGTCAGTGTTTCCTAGTTCAGTATACTTTGAAGTCCAGTATTTATTTTTTGGTTTCATTTTCAAGAAACTCTGCTTTGCCACTCCAGTGCTGCTCTTGATATATTATTAGAAGTTTATTACTTGACGCTGTAGGAAAGTATTATATACTATGTTTGAGACTATTAGGGAAGTAGTTATTCTCAGTTACTGTTGTTTTGTTTCAGTTTCTTATATTTTTATTACAAAATGCACATTTTAAGAGCGGTTGTTTGTATAGCACTTTGTTTTTGCATGTGGTACTTCTTTGGAGGATAGCTGTTGTGACTTTAAAAACAATATTCAGTCACAACAAACAATTATATGTTCGATTATAACGAACAAATAGTTTTTAGTAGTCCGTATTGTAAGGAATTATTGGGGTTGTTTAACTGTACTTGAAGGAATGGTTTTCTTTTTGAAATACTCAATTTCAACAAATGAGTCTGAGTTCAATTTTCTTCGTGGAGTTGTTTGTAGCATGCAAAGGTTTTTAAGCAAGCTGAAAGGTTCTCTTTTATTTTCAGTGAAAAATCTCTGAAAAGGTTTCACTCTCATTTATTTATTTATTTTTGTGAATCATTTCCCTGATAGTAGTGAAACATCTTTTTGATGTCTCCATTATATGTACCCATATGAACCTCCGTTATTCAGGAACAATATCTACTTAAGACCCCAAACTTGATTAGTACATGTTTCATCTGAACTTTAAGAGTGAAAAATGGATATTAAAAAAAACTTAAACCATTTGAATAGTGCTAGGAAGCCTGGGCTTTCCTTTTGAGTTTTCATGCTTGCTAGTCCAGGGAGGTAATTTCTTATCGGGATTATAAGCCTGGACTGGAATGTTAGGATTTTCTTGTTTCTCTTTCTTTCATTCCACACAGTTAGAGACAGGGACAATTTTGAAAGTCAGAGAACACTTGTATTGCATACCTCACTTTTATATATTGAAGACATAGTTGCCTAGTTCTCTATAAGTTTTCATCCATACTGGGGGAGGTTTGGTCAATATGAAAATTGGAAGAAGGGAATAGATGAGATAATAGTGCACCTATAGGCTTCCTCGTGACTTTCTAGTCATAGTTTCCCCTTCACTTGTCTTACGAAGTTGGCTGTCCCTTCCATTTATTTTGCTAAATGCGTCTTATTCCATCAATTTATCTATGATTTTTGTATAGGAATTTTGCATTTCTTCTATTTTACTACTAATTTGATCTGTAGTCAGTGATTCAGCCTTAGTGTTTGAGATCAGATCTTCCTATTTTACGTTGATTAAGCTAATGTTCGAATTTGTTCCAGACAGCTAAGGGTGTAAAAATACATAGTGCTGCTGTAGCTGCCACGGCTGATGGCCACCATGGTGGGAAGGAGGGAGAGGAAAAGATTAAACTGCATACTCACTCTTACTGTTGTCTAGATTATGCACAGGTTATCTCACTTGTTTGCTGTATATTGCTCTCTGTTCCAAAATAAGTGTTCTCTTGGGTTCTAGGATAAATTAAGTTTTGGGCCTTCATTCTCACCCATGAGAGATAAGAAAAAATAACAAAGAAATAAGTAGGCTCCACTCTTAGCACTTCATGTGGTGCCAAGCATTGGATTAGAAAAGGCCATGTTTGGTGCTAAATGAGACGCCACACTCTTTCTCCTCCTCAGCTCCCAAGTATGGTGCAAGAATATTGTTGGTAATCCTCCATGCATAATTGACTGAAAATGGACAATTGTTTTGGAACATCCATTTTAGGGAATATGCATTCTTATTTTGTGAAGGAGGAAGTATATTTTACTCTTCTTTAACTTGGTAACTGTGTCCTACTGGTTTGATGGTTCTCAGAAGATGAGAAAAACACTTGTTTATTCTCTGCTTGACCCAGTTACCACTTTACTGTTGAACTGCTTTGTGTATTTCTGAAAATGTCTTACAAAAATATGTTGCAGATCTATGATGTTGTTAGGTACAGACTGCATCGTATGAAGAATAAACTTAAAGATGAGCTGGAACAAAAGGACACAGTTCAGAAGTATATATGTCCGAACTGTGGGAAAAGGTTCTTCATTGCTTGTCTTGATTTCTTTGTTTGTAAGAAGGAACGAGTCCTATGTTACTAAGACTTGAAGATTTCCCGATGTCTTCTGTCCAGATACACTGCTTTTGATGCACCGAGATTGGTCCGTAATCCAGAAGATGAATGTTTACACTGCGAGAACTGTGAAGGGGAGCTTGTAATTGAGAGTGACAAGATAGCTGCTCAAGAAGTAGGGGATGGAGATGACAATGCAAGGAAGCGGCGGCGTGAGAAGTTAAAGGACATGCTTCAAAAGATGGAGGTGCAGATTAAGCCACTTGTGGATCAACTCAGCAGAGTGAAAGATTTAGCTGTTCCTGAATTTGGGACTCTTCAAGCCTGGGAAGCCCGAGCAAGTGCTGCTAGACGCGCGAATGGCGAGTCAAGTGCCAATGATCTCTCCAAATCGTCTCAGGGTGGTTATAGTGGAACACCAATGCCATTTCTTGGGGATACAAAGGTGGAGGTTGACTTTTTTGGTGGTGAAGGCAAAGGAGAGGATGTTAAGTCTGATACTGCGGCAACAGGCTTGAAAGTTCTTCCACCTTGGATGATCAAGCAAGGAATGAATATTACAAAGGAACAACGTGGAGAGGTCAAAGAAGAGGATTCAAAGACGGATGTCAAGCCATCTGTAGAATATTCAGAAGATAAGAAATCAGCTGTTGAGAATGATGATGAGAAGATTATAAAGGTTTGTTATCTTTTGAATTTCTTCATTGACACTAGTACATATATAGATTTTATTTGGGATAATTGCAAAAAGTACCCTGATGTATCAACTTTTTGCAAATCTTAGGCATCTTAATTGATAATTGCAAAACAAAAGTAGTCATTTTGGAACAAATTTACGCAAATTGCATAACAATTTGAACCTGCCCTTTCGCTGCACTGTGTAAATTTGTTTCAAAATGATGAATTTACCCTTTAAAAAATAATTAGTAAAAAACATAAAAATCCAGAATTATCACATACCTTAATTTCCTCCCTCTTTGGACATACAAAGTGGAAGAAAATCAAGGGTGTTGGAAATTCTGGATTTTTTTGTTTTTACTTAGTAAATTTAAAATTTCAAGGGTACAATTGTCACTTTGAAACAAATATACACAAAGTGCAACAAAATAACAAGTTCATTCTAAAAAAAGAGGGCTACTATTTGCAAAAAGTGACTACCTCAGGGTACTTTTTTTTTTGCAATTAACCATTTTATTTATTACATATAAAGTTTATCTTAATCTCTCCCTTCATTTTGTATTTACATGATGTTGAAATTTATTCTTCTGTAGGATGAGTATGCTAAAGCTTATTACGCTGCTCTGCTTGCCCAACAAAAAATTCAACTCGAAGCTGGTAAAGCGCTCCAAGACACCACTAATGATGTTTCTCGCATGTCTCCTAATCGTCAAGTTGGCATGAAGTCTAAACGTGAGGATGATGATGATGTTGATTGGGAAGAAGCTCCAGTTGCAGGTAAACATTAACTATATGCACCCCTAACTCAATTTTTCACATTTGATTTCCTCATGCCCTCTTCCTATATGTAATTAGCTAATATTAATCTGTATTTCATGTGTGATTACAGGCAACGGAGGGACTGAAGGCTACAAGGTGAATGATTTGAATGTTCAAGCTGACGCCTCCGGAGATGAGGAGGAAGACGATATCTGGGAGGAAGACTAAACAGCATAGTGTATATGAAGGGTTGGAGCTTCCTTGACATCATCATGGTCTTAAACTACACATATTTATCAGCCTTCCGCAGATCAATGATTCACCGTCCATGCCTTCACCCTTGTTTAATATGTAGCATTATTTTTCTCCCTTACTAGTTTAGTTTTGAGATCAGAAATAGTAATCTGTAGCAACATATTGGCTGAACAGATTTGTACAATACCAGTGTGGGGTACTTTGGTTCATATGAACTCTTCAATTAGATGGATTAGCTATGCAAGTGCTTTGGGGTTTCATGTTTAAGTAATCAAACATGTTTGAAGACAAAATCGGAAAAAGTAGGGATTCAGGGTTGCTGAAGGGTAACACATCATTTTGCCCTAAGTAGCGTCTATGGATGCTACGTCGTTTTTGAGAAGAGCTGACCAGGTAGATGATGATAAATAGGAAGCTGGTAGCTGGGTTTAGGGATCTTTGATCTGTGTATTGATCCGACTCCACTGGCATTAAGATTAGAAACTGAATCGGTTGTGGTCACATGTACAACTGTCTCACTAAGAATCAACGTCAAAAGGTCAATGTGGAGGATCAACGAAATCAAAGGTAAACAGGTTACTTGGGTCACATAAATCAAATTTACATTGGTCTTCCGGGCGACGTAAGCTAATCGATCTGACATTGCCGTAGGCTTGGTAATTGATTAACAAAAATTAAATGATGTCATTTACTTTTTCATCTGAGAGACAAGGTTTTAATCTTGTGTTGCCGAATAACATGTACATTGTTGAGTAAATCTGAACCCGTTGTAAGACTTATTTTTCGTAGTGTGAGGTTTACGGTTAGGATTTATTAAGGATTCTTCTCGGGGAGATTCTGGATCCACGTCTAGGAACCTCCCTCGGTTGGACAGGTACCAGCTCTGGGTCTTTGCTCGGGGTATCCCGCCCCTTGTCCGAACAAAGGCTACCGGGGAGGCTATCGGGGCAACCTTAGGAGAGTACGTAGATACACCATGTGATTAGTGGGGGTATGTGCTGGGGCGGAACAGTGAAGGTCCGGTTCTGGATGGACGTGAAGAGGCCTCTCCGACGAACAATGATCATGAGTTTTAGAGATTACCCGGAGCCGGTTCACGTAACTCTCACGTATGCCAAGCTTCCTTCTTTCTGTTTCAATTGTGTCAGAATTGATCACATGGTTAGGGATTGCGAGTGGGAGGTCCCGGGAGTTCCTCAGTATGAGGACTCCCTGTTGGAGTTCAAGACCGCCAAGGCAGATCGGCCATATGCGACTGATTGGGGACAAGATCATCGCCCATTACCACCACCACCAGGGATTTGCTTCGCTGACCCTGGATCCGATACCTAAGACCGGATTGCCCCGGGAAAAGAAAGCCTGTATGACCGTAGATACCTAATCCAGGTTTATGGGCTCAGTTTCGCCTGGGTAAGGAGCCTTCCACCTGAGGCGTCGGCCAATCGTCTACGATAGGCCACTCAGGGTGTTTAGAGATAAGCCCCCCTGGGCCTAGAGACGGGGGGGGGTGCGTAGTAGGGGCCGGGTGGCCAGAAGAGGAACACAATGGGGGAGCCGCTAGAAGATCAGGCGAGGGCTGGAAAGCAGCCTCGCCAGGAGGAATGAGAGAAATTCATGGTTCCAGGGACTGGCTCTGGGAGGGGCCCCTAAGGAGAGCTATTCCTCTCCACCTTATTTTCTGGTTCAATCAGTCGTTGGGTCGACGAGATGAGTCTTTGGAAAGCAGGGATCAAGCAGCGTTTAGACCCCACCTTTAACTATTCTGGGCAATTGACACCTTTGGATTTGTTTTTCTGTCTAAGCATTGGCTTAATTTTCTGTTCTAGTTATTTTTCCTGCATGTTTGTCATAACTGAGTCCGTTTTGAATCAGTTCTCTTTTGAGATTTATTGGATCCTAGCCCTCTTGAGGACCCGGACCACTGTAACAAGACTAGATTTATAGTAATGAGAGCTACAATTTATTCTAAAAAAGTACACGGCAATGGCTTCAACATTTGAATATTAAATGAATATTTATTAAAATAAAGAAGTATGTAGTTTAATTATATAAAATTTAGGGACCGAGGAAAGGAAAGTATATTTTATGGTTATATTGTGTTAGTTACTATTGAAGGAGGCATACTATAGTATTATTTTACCATTGTTGTCTATCATTTCTAGGTTTTATAATAATTCAAAGTCATAAATTGTAAAAATAGTATGCTTGAGGAACATTTTTGACAAACGTCTCTTTTTAATCAGAATCACGTGATCTATTTTGAATTCCATCCGTCGTTTCCTATTAACGATGTAACAATTGAAACATCAGAAGTACAAGTCACAAATAATAAGCTTCCCTCAATTCAACATAAAATTTGAATTTTTTTTACTCGGGCATTATCTGTAAAGCTTGTACATATGTGTTTTACAGTGTTGGATTTTGTTTCAACTTTCAAGCCTTACATTCCTTACATGCATGTAGCAACATGTTCCTTTCTCTTAACCTGGTCAATAGGAGAGAACTGAATTTGAACTACCCTGATAAGGGTGCTATAGCACTAGCAATCTCAGGCCTGGGGAAGAAGTTCACCTAAATCAGGTTCACGTAACATCTCATCCATCTCGTTATCGAATCTTCATGTTCTTCAAGGCAGAAACAGGCACAAGTTTCTGTATCATGTCTGCTTCAATGGTCATCTTCATCTACTCCAGGGCAATTCGACAAGAGTGCATCCATTGATTCATACTGAAACAAACACAGGGATGATGTTTGGATAAGAATATTATCTCACATGCAAGGTGGTTTATGACAACATTTACATCTCTAAACTTCGGCTTAAGAAAAGGATAGAGATTAATCTATAATCCTTGATCATGTTTCAATAAACATATAATAATATAACCCAGTTACCTTGCATCCACAGAAGAGACAGTATTGATGTTCATCTCTCAGTTTCATCAAAATATCTTCCAAGTCCTGCAGACAAAGTAAATAATTTTGAGTTTATAGCCAAACGGTAATTTCCAAAGCCAATCACAGCCTAGCATCTTATACCATGAGCAGCAGTACATGTAATCCCAAAATACTCAATTTAAAAAGACCTGACCGACTATACCCATATTCATTGCCACCTCAACAAGTTTGAGCTTATCAACACCTCATTCAATCTAGACGATAATGTCGACATACATATTACTACTCAACCTTTTTATTTGTAGTGGTAAGACATAAATATAGATGTATATATTTCTTCAAGCAGTACAGCAACAGCCAAAATACCCTTGAGTGGACATATACAAACCAAACCATAGGTATCTGAAGGAAGAAATATCAGAAAAAGGCATGACATATTCTTAGTAAGAAAGAACTCAACAAATTTCATCGTAGATAAACAGGAAGATATTGCACCAAAAACGAACATATGAAACATCAAATTATGGATTGTTTTAGCTTTAAGAAACTTCAATAGAAGAAAATAAAAACTGCAACCACAAAAGTCAGAAGCTTCAAATGATGATTTGCCTTTTTCTGAGCAAGATAATACTAACTGTCTGCCATCTGGGTAGAAAGTGACAATTGTTGACAACTAACATTATTGAGGACCCTTTCATATTTGCAGCTCTTATTAAAATCCTTTCCACCGAAAAATCGTTTAGTAAGTAGATTACCACATGTTAAAGATAATGAGGAAGTTGCAAAAACCATTTTCTCCAATTGCTATTGTTCTAGTTGTAATGCAAAGAACACCATGCATTTACACTTCATAAAACTCAAATAAACACTTAATTCGCCTAGGATATTAGTCTGAAATTTGATCACTGGTTCATTGATATCATGATTGATTTGTTCCATTTCCATTTGCAAGAAACACACATTGCATAATACCTACAGCAGAAACCATAATGACAGCAAGTTTATTTCTTTTACTACAGTTCTCTAATCTATTATGCATAAAATCCAAAACTCACTGAAAAGCTCATATGAAGTTTCCTAGTAAAGTCAACCATCAACAATCACTGAAAAACTGAAATCCAGATACATTGGTGATAAGTCAGTAAGTTGAATAACTCACAACTGAAGCTGTCCAATGTATAACAGAGAATGTCAAAACTCATTAAAGTGGAAAATGAAAATACCTCTTCTGTTATTTGTTCCTCCTCTTCTTCCTCTTGTTCACCTTCTTCATCACCCTCTTTCTTTGGCACAACGACTTCTTTATTTTCCAACTGATCAAGAGATGCTTGTGCCTTCTTGTAATTAATTACAACTCTCTTACTCCGCCATTGAGTCTTTTGCCTAGACCCGAACTCAACAATT
>JAYMTN010001119.1:0-13661 GCA_036897425.1 Erodium trifolium | reverse complement strand
CTTGAACTTTTAGTTGAGTTGGTTCTCTAATATTTACATTAAATGACATTTTCAATTACAAAACAAATCAATTTTCTCGAATATAAAAATCTGAAGAGTTTAAATAAGTTTTTTTTAATTGAAAAATATTGAATTTTAAGACTTAATTGTCATGAATATAGTTAACTATAGGGCAATTACCCATCTTAATCTTGTATACATGCTAGGTGTAATGAGATTAAGTTTTGCTTTCGTTTCTCGTGACTACTGAGATATTTCAACTTGCAAATTATCTAATGCCTGTAAGTGTAGCACGAATTTAAAAGGTGTCAAGTGCTCTTATGTTAGTTTAGATACTACATTAGATAATAGCGATAGAAAAAAATGAGCCCAAGAGTGGATAGGTTGATGTTTTTGGTCGAATTGGTTAATAATATGTATAATATGGGTTTCAATTATATATTTCTTTGTATTCTTTCATAATTGTGGAAGCCCGTAAAGCACATATTCTATAGAAGTCCATTTTCTATAATGTATTGGAGAAATCTACATTTGACCAGATGTTCTAGAAACTGTTCGAGAGACTTGAAAGATAGAACCTTCCATGTTGTAGTAAAAATAGATACCGCTGAGAGAAAATTGAGCATCCAACAAAAAAAATATTTATGAGTTTTTCTTCAAGAGAGAAAGAGAGAGTTGAGAGAGAAAGTTAAAATTGAAGAGTTACCCTTTAGTCGAGGGCTCGAGGCTATCCCACACTGATTTTTTTTAACTTGGATTTTCCACGTAAATCCTTTGTATGCTTTTACTCTACTACTTTACAATTTATTGTACTACTCTTAAATCCACAGAAGAGAGAAAGAAGAAAAAAATCACTTTATCAGTTTTCCCAACAATAGTATTAGAGCCCGGTAATAGCGACGGTTTAGGATGTAGGGTATCGTTAGTCAAAATGGTGACGTGTTCAAACCCACGACGGAGAAATATTCATACTGGAATCCAAAGAAGGAGGACCATCTATATTGTAGAGACCAGCACGAGCGAATCACAAACCACATGAAGCTGGAAGGGAAGAATGAGAAAGATTGGGAGCTCTTTAACAGCAAGATCGTAGCAATGATTTGTAAATATATTTACCGGAGTTTGTTCGAGCATGCATCCACCTACACGAATACTTATGAATTGTGGACAAAGCTCGAGTCCATGATTCAAAAGAAGACACCTGAAAGTAAAGCTCGTCTCGTGAGACGGCTAGCGAAGTTAGAATAGAGAATATAATCGAGCATCTAAATAATTCCAAAGGTATTGTCAATCAACTAATGAAGGCTGAGGTGAAGGTTGAAGATTAGTGGGATAACGTCGATTCCCAACCTTCTTCAACCTTTAATTATCACTTCCTAACTGAGGTTAACCTTTCGTGACAATTCCTATCTCAAAAGTTTGGGTTTTTACAATTTCTAACTCAAAAGGTGGTATGTTTTTACTATTCCTAAATGAGGAAAAACACTTACTTTTTTTTTTTGTAAAAACGTACCAGTTTTGAGTTAGGAATTGTAAAAACCCAAACATTTGAGCTAAGAATTGTCACGAAAGGTCAGGCTCAGTTAGGAAATGATAATTAAAGGATGAAGAAAGTTGGGAAACAGTATTTTCACAAGATTAGTGCAAGTTCTACTAGTCCTCGGTTCTTTAGCTGAGAGTCGGATACTCTAGGCATTATTACCCCTAGCAACTCTGCCCCAAAAGGAAAGCATACCACTTATTTATTGGCTTACAACTTGTTAATCGAAGAAGCAAAAAGAAAAGAACGAGATATGTAGAATCAGTTTGATGCTAATATTGTTGAAATTCGTGGTAGGAGTGGGACCCATAGAAAAAATGATACACGAGAAAGAAGTAAGACTCGAGGTTACGAAAAGTCAAGGTGCATATCTAAATCACGCTCAAAACATGAAGGTTACTAGTATGGTTGACTGGACAAAAAAAATTTAAATGTCGAAATCAGAAAAGTGATCAAAAGAATATAACAGCAAAACCAGACAAGATAGAGCTGCATTTGAGTTAAGATCTTCCATTTTGTGAAAATATTTGACTCTAAAGTGAAGGTCTTCCATTTTGTGAAAATATTTGACTTTTATTTGTTAAATATACACTTTGATATCGTTATAATCGAGTCTGGACCGCATTTGAGTCTGAACTAGAGATTATTTAAATTGATTTGAGCTTCAGTTCAAACTTTTAAGATTCGTTAATATAAAGAAAATAGAATTTTCAGATTTTACTTTATAATTTATTTAATTGATCGGTATATAAATTTGTATTATACATAATATTTTGACATATAATCTATGAAGTGTATATATAAATACAATATTCGCAATTATTTAGAGAATTAGATGATATGAGTCGGGTCAAATCCAAGGTTCGATTATTTTTTATCGACTTGGAACTTGACCTTTAAGTTCGTTTCTAGTCATAATTGAACTTCAACCTCAATAAAAAAAATGGAGCCGATCTCAAACTTGATAATTGTAGTACGATTATATTTTAAAAGATCTTAACTTCAAAAGTATTTATACAAGGATGGCAACAACACAATTAACCATTATCATATACATCAACAATGATAATAGTTTTCACATCCTTCTTTCATCCGTTTGTACATCAACAATGATAAGATCATTGCACGAACTAAATCCTCGCCACTTTCTTAGGATCAGTTGCCATTGTTTTCTTTCTTGTTACTTTAAAGTAAAATTAGGTTAAAAAAAAAACAAAGTAGCACGTGTTAGAATTGTCACTTCCTATAAAAACACATATCAACAAACAACTATGCCGATGACGTCTCCCCGCCATCATCTAATCAAGCAGCCACCTCTCTCAACGGTCCAGATCAACCCCACGAACAGTCCCAAGTGAGTGCTATGCTCACACCGACCACATTCCCGATCCACCCCAACCTTTTTGTCCACGAACACGATTTCATCGGAGACCAAAATCTACCAAAAAATCTGACACAGTCCATCGTACCATGATAATACCAAATAAACATTAAAAAAAAACATGGCATGGGTAGGGTTTAACATAGAATCCAAGTACAAGATCTGTCCGAAGGAGTGATGGACAGAGCCATGTGTTAATAAAAAAAAAAAGAGAGGCCAAGCTCCTCATTGATGCGGATTGATCAGTGGTAATGGCCGGCCAGGCCAAAAGAGGAGATTATGGTTTGGGTCATTATTAGTATGAAGATCCGAGTTAGCGGTGGAGAGGAGTGGCGGTTCCTCATAATGAAGAAGGTGTGTGATTTGGACGTGACGAGTATGGCCACGCCGCGACGAATCGGCTCTATGTGGGTGCGTGCCCCGGACAGGGTATAGGATTTGCTCGAGTGTTGTCAGTGTCCATACGCATTTCACATGCCCAGTCCTTAACCGCACATTTGTGAATAATATTCCAAGCTTCCACCGAACACTATCGTGCATCGTTTGGCATATGCTTCTAATTATTTACTCTTTGCTCAACTCCTAATCGCATGCCTCCAAACCTATGGATCTCTCTATCACCTTTGTTATAACAGGTTGAGTTATTTTAGTTTTCATTCCCATTCCTAACAGGTGATTCGGCTTGTCAAAGTCTATTCCCACCCCAAAACTTAAGCCTTATCAAGTGTCAATTCGTGCGTACACTGCATATTGGGACATAATCAAAAATCCGAACCAGCTCTCATTTCATGTTAAAGCTTGTTCCAATACAAAAACTCAAACTGATGAGTGGAGGCATCACATGCTTATCATGTGCCCAATTCATCCATGCACTTTTCACGTGGGATACACACTTTAGCACGACTAACAAAATTCTGGATTTTGATCTCACATCAAATAAATATAGTATTTTAAAAATATATTCACCATCTTTTCTGTGATTAGAAAAATATTTATAAATGTACAATTGTATTTTTCTCTAGTAACAAAAAATAAGAGATAAAACAAACCACAAAAGAGGAACACGTGTCATATTCTTTTTATCAAAAGATTCAAGATCATTATACTCATTTTGTCTCTCTCACCTTTATATTTCTTCTTTAAAGGTCCAACCTCATAAACCGGAGTCCCCAATTTCCGATTATTTGGACGGGACTACGAATCGGACGTTTACAGATCTTATGGCCTAAGAGGGATGGCGAGTCAGACGTTTTTTCAGATTTTGGGGCCTAAGCAGGGGCTTAATCCGGCTAAGAATGGACTTTTACACCCTTAATCTTGGGTGTTAGATGAAATTGCTACTAACTCAAGTGTCATATAAGTTAATATTTATACCTATATTTTATTACTTGATCCACTATTTTAGTTCTAATTATTGGTCTCATGAGTTGATCATGTGATGATAAAGTTCCCATTGAGGATCAATTATAAGCCATGTATGTGAGTGTTGGCATGTGTACGAAAAGTGAATGCACTGCTTTAGAATGTGGAGGGTGATCACACTTTGACATGCAAATAAGAGCTACCACCTAAACCAATTACTTAAAAACCACCATAATGTCATTGTTCACTTGTTTAGTTGTGCAATCAACTTGTCGTGCGTGATGTAGTTAGGCCCCTCCATCTTGTCCCCTATGTTTTCTACCTAATTTTTGTTATTTTAGTTTCTAACATAATTTCATCTTCTACATTAATTTTTTAAATAGTTGACTCTCTTAACCTTAAACACTTCAAAGAATTTTTTCTCTCGCACTCATCAGTCATAATAAACCTATACATAATCACTTGATTTGTCATGGATTAATGTTTTGGGGTTAACTTACAAGTAAGCAAGTGGATATATTAGTTTTTTTTTTATATATAATCTCGATCAATCTTGGTATATATAACTAAAAAATAATATAGTTTTATAGTGCTTTAAATAGGAAGAATAGGAAAGAAAATACTTAGAACTCTCTCTTTCAATCATAGTCCACTAATCATCATCACATAAAGATACTTCCAAGACATCAAAATGTAAATATATATTGGAAGATCCAATAACTAAATACTTGATATAGATGGAAAATTCATCTTAATTATCCATAACATCATATTTTGGATTCAAATCTTAAATAGGATGTTGAAATATTTATATGTTTATCTCTTTCTTTGTGGGTAAGAAAAGTTAACAAAATTATACATATTTATATCCACAAAAACTAAAATATGAATTCATTGTCGATCGGAACATAACACCACAAATTGCTTACTAAGAGCCAAACGACATATATTTACATTTTTTTTGTTTTTTTTTTCTTGGATAACATGGGGTTTCTAAAGACTCCTCACTTTTATTCTTATTATTTTTTAGTATCTTATCTGCGCCTAGGCTGCACCGTAACACTCAGTGGACTCGCCATTTCGCATGAAAGCCTCAGCACCTCAGAGAGATCCACAGGACTCTGACCCGACTTGACAAATTCGAATTCGTGGAGCAAGTAACCGACCCAGTAATAGACAGTAGTGAGTCCCAGAGCCTTCCCCGGGCAAGCCCTCCGCCCCGACCCGAAAGGAGCCAACCTCAAGTCCGATCCCAAGACCGAGAACTCCACGGTGGCATCCTTAGCAATAAACCTATCTGGCACGAACTGGAGTGGGTCCGACCACACCTGTGGGTCACGCGTGATGGCCCACATGTTCACCATCGCTGTGGTCCCCGCGGGAACGTGGTAGCCGTCAACGGTCGTGTCCGTTATGGCGAGGCGGGCCCAGGAGAGGAGTGGGCCCGGGGGGTGTAACCTGAGAACTTCCTTCACCACGGCCTGCAAGAACGGCGTTGACTGAATGTCTGACTCAACGAACGGTCGTGATCGGCCGACTACGCGGTCCAGCTCATCGTGCACTTTTGATTGGACGTCAGGGTGGAGCACCATTCGTGCGAGTATCCACTCTATCAGAACTGCCACCGTGTCCGTTCCTCTAAATATCATTTCCTGCATATGCGTTACAATTAAAATCATGAGTTTATGTCTATTTACGTTAATATCAGACATAAATAGAATTATAATGATTTTTTACCCAAAGGACAGCGACCATGTCGTGATCGGACAACTTATCGGAACCTTGAAGTGATAGCAAAACGTCCACGAAGTCATGGTTTCTCTGGCTGGTTTTGGCTCGGTGCTCTTCGATGATACGGTTCACGAACCGGTTCACCCTGGGGACCAGCTTCGAGCACCCGAACCGGATTTTTTGAAGGTCCAAACCGGCCAGCCACGGGAGGTGATCAGACCAGTTAAGCTTGCCCAACATATCGTAACCTTCCTCCACCATTTCCTTCAACTCTCTGGCTTCACCATTAGCCGAGCCCAGCTCGTACTCGCGCCCGAACACCGAGCCCATGATGTTATGAAGCGAGGCTTGCTTGAGCAGGTCACGGACTTGGAAGCTCCCGGTTCGGCATGCAATCAACGAACCCATTTGAGCGGCTATCTTGGACCGCTGAGCCGCGGAGGCGCCGATTTGTTTGGGCGAGAAGAGGTGCGTGGAGGCGATTCTCCGAAGGGTTCGCCAATAAACCCCGTAAGGCGCGAAACCGATAGCTCGGTGGAACAAGAGACCGTAAGCCGATTCCTTTATGGGGCGATCAGCAAAAACAGAGCTGTTGAGTATGTCTTTAGCCACTTCAGGGTTCGAAGTCACGAGGAACCGGGTCTCGCCCACGCTAAACGCCATGAGCCTCTCGGCCCGGAAGGCTTTGGCCACGGCCGCGAGCTTGCGGTGGGCGAGACCGGTCATCAGGATCATGCTGCCGATAACCGGAAAGCCACGGGGACCGGGTATGGTCCTCGCGACCGGCTTCTTAAGAAGAAGTTTCTTCCACACGTGGCGCCCCCAGGCCGGACCTCCGGGCGATAATGCCCAGTAACACACGGCCAAGGAGAGCCACGAGAGGAACATAAAGAGGAAGAGAAGAAGAGTGTGGTGGGAAGAGAAGGCGTTCCATTTGGAAGCGAGGAGCAAGAGCCAGAGGGTGTCGTGAGAGTGTGTTTCTTCCATGAAAATTAATGTTGTTCTGGTAAGAGTTTCGGAGTTCTCAAGGTTGCTTTTTTGGGGTGATGAACAAGGATGTGGGAAGTGGGTATTTATAGAAACTAAACTAAAAGTAACCGTCAGGGCGTTACGGTGTTACGGAACTAGTGGCTGTTATGATGTGAAAATACGATGAGAGATGCGCCGCCAGCACCACCATCATATATTATTTGGCTTTTGATTTGATGCATCAACTACTCGGTGATATGTAACGGCCAAAAAATTAAACTATCTCGTAACGGAAATTGAGAATTGTGGTGGACTTGATGCCCTTTACTCATTTGCTAAGCGTGCGTTGAAACGTTTTATTGTTTTAATGACAAGTCGTTTCTTTTGCCTTCCACTTGCTCCTCACCAAATTCTTTCACCCCATAGACATGTCCAACTTCTTTTCCCTTCACAAAAATACAAATTCCTTTTTTTTAAAAGTAAAATATGATGTCACTCAAGACATTAATTCTGTTGAAAACTTTTGTTTCAACAAACTATAGTTGACACACAAATTAGAGGTTCTTACTTGACAGAGAATAACTTCACTTTTATGTATGACTTACAAAAATTAGAGAGTCAATATCAATTCGTAAGAGATGATCGTTTAAATTTTCGATCATTATTTTCAACAAAATACCATACCGACCTTATATAGGTGTATATAAGAACTTCATCGAGAAGCAAATTTTATATATCTGGTTATTGCACATCATACATTCTTGATCTATCGCTAGATATATTTTAGATTGTGTTCCCCTTCAATCATAACAAGGTTCATATCCACATTCGTCCCATCTCTTTTTCGTTTGGACATGTTCAACTTGTATGAATGATATACTAGTCAACTTGTATGTGAACAATTTTATGTTAGATTAAGACTCATACGCATATAGATCCTGTATATTAGGAGATTGTCTCATCTTCTTAGTAATTATTTGAGAAATTTATCATATAATGTCGCTTAAACAATATAAACTTCATTATACACCCATTGACCATCACATCAATCACAAACTAACATATCACATCAATATTGCACATAAACATATGAAAAAACATATTAAAAATATTGAACACTTACCTATGGATGACAATATTTAGGAGTCATAATTTTCCTATATCACCAAAAGAAGATTTTAATGAGAGTATATCACTTAATTGTATGTGAATTTCATATAATTACTTTTAACTATAGTATTCGTTTGAAAGACATCTTATTTTCATAAACTTGAATATTTTTATCAAAGTAAAATCCAATTTTCAAGGTGAAACCGGATAACTAAACACAGCGATTACAAAGAAACTCTACAAAAGAACTAAGGGGACAAAGTCCGAAAAGAAGAACAAGGCTACCAAAAAAAACCACAAGCCAGTGAACGGTTTCTCGAAAGTCCCGACCAAGAGTCTCACCCGAACCAATGAACAGTACTTTAGGGTGAATCCTTTGGTCCCACAAGGACTAAGTAATTTGTGCCCCTCCGCTCAAAGAGCAGATCGACCCAAAAAAGATCCCCCGGATGAGTACTCATCGAACCCAAGTGAGAACAGGCGAAACCTAGCCCGCTTGAAAGACAACCTAATTTCTTACCTTTTTACGTTAATCTTTCCCACACGTTGCTGGATGGATAACGAAAGAACACGACCTATTTTTTAAAAAGGCCACAACATCTTGCTCTACTTTAACCTTCCTATTCCTTTCTTTTCCTTCATTCTTTTGCCCTTTTCTCTATGACATCGAATAGTCCAGTGCTGCAACATTTATTCCACCTTCTTTCTCTGTATTTCCCTTCCAATCATATAGAAATTTTATGGGTTCTCCTTCCACCATGGACCTTTCTCTTCAGTTAGACCTGCGTCGGGCCTCCTCTCAAGCGCCGTCGACACTCATGACACTTCTTCTCTCTCGAATCCCCCATCTCCTATCCATATTAAAGGAAATATTTAGGGTTTTATACATGGAACCATGGATGTTTGATCAAATTTTCGTAACTTGGACGACTTGGACAAAATCTGGTCGGTGAGTTCGTCGTCATTCTAATACACAACCTTTTGGATCCATGAATCCGACCTTCCTTCTAAATTCACGACAAGAGAGTTTGGGGAGATCATTGGAGAGATGATTAGGGGTTGGGTAAATGTAGGTTGTGACCGGGTGACAAACAACTTTAAGTAGCTCGTTGGATGCCATACCAATCACCGAGACTAACTACAAAAATTAGTCCCAACTAACAACGCCATCTTTACGGATCTCCTATGCCACGCTACAGTCCCATGGAATTTGGCATCCGTGCGTCAAGATTGGTTCCTGGCGACAGTGCTATCCCAGAGGAGAGGTAACTTGACCATGCGACTAGTGGTCGTTATCTCGCCCCCTTCTATTGTTTTATGCATAGGTGGCGAGTCATCCAAGTTATATCAGCAATGTATGTTCATTTCAAGAGAGTGATTACACGGTCAAACCCCTGACATGGTTTTCTCAGTTTATAGGCTCGGTCGTAGTGACTCGTTTCGCCAAGCAAGTTATACCTTGCAAATAGTTGTCATGCTGAAAACAAGACTCAATATATATACATGTACATGACTACTTATCAGCTCCGTATAGTTATACGGTAAAGTACTGGTCGATCCTATAAGGAAGCTCTGGGTAAATCAATTCCAAGGGCTCACCTAGACTAAAGTTGTCACTACCATGATCTAGTTATCTTTCCTATATACATACTTATATATTTACAACCGCAGTTTACATGTTAGGCTATTGGTTTTTGAAGTATGTGGGCTCCACATGTTTTCGAGAGTGCCCTTGAAGAGGATCGATAATGAGTATAGAGGAAAATAAGGGGGTAACGCTGTTCAAATATATCCAAGAGATAATAGAATGAAAGAAATCAATATGCAATATGAATATATATGTGCTATAGTGTTGTGTTTTTTTGAAAGAATTAGAAGGATAAGTTTTTCTTATTAAGTAGGCAGGAGGTTTTGATCAAGGTTCCGGTAAAATCGTATACGTTTTTTTTTCTCTTATTGTGTTTTCCTTTCTAAGAGGCACAATGCAGGAGTAACAAAGATTATCAACCTATTTCTAGAAAGATGTGGTGAGTGAGGATACTCAAAATTTATAGTGCAGGACTTGAGGAAAGCAAAGATCAAGAAAGCGCGATGAGAAGTTTAGGGTTTTGGGATTCTAAAGCCTTCAACAGGGCTTATTGGGGGAAGTTGGTGTGCTAAATCATGAGGTTTGAGTATAACCATACGGCTAGGTTTTTCTCAGCAAATACTTCTTTTCCACAAGGTTTGGAAGCTCGAGCTTGGGTAGGTCAATCGATGGTTTTGAGTATTTTGTTATAGTTTATGTCTTTTGTGAATAGGGGTTCGAAACGCAAAGGATGATTTCTTCGAAGTCACGACGTGCATTAAAAATAGCTAAGGTAGGAGGATGATGTGTCTAAGCAAGCGTCATAATTCTCGAGAAGCCACTGGAAGAAAGTTTGGAGTCTCCCAACTCACCTAATTATGATCGCAATGTTCATACTAAGAATTTATCAAGATATTCTTCCCTTAGTTGTGTGGTTGGTAAGACGAGGTGTGGAGCTAGGTTAGTTCAAACTACTACATGTGTGTTTCTAAAATGGATATCAGTCATAATTTATGTGTTTTTCAATGATGATGGCGGTGCGGGAGGAAACCTCCTTTAGTATTTCAAATCTCAGGGCTATTGACTTGTGGGAAGGAGATTGTTAGATGGGACGCCCTAGACGCCGGATTGGTGGATCTCAATTTGGGCTCAGGATTTCAAACAGATAATATTGATTTTGGTTTGGTTGTTAGAAATTATGAAAGTCGGATACTAAGACCCAACAAGTTTTTAGGTTGTTAGTTTCTCCCACTTTATGTAACGTATGACTTTGAAGTTAGGATTGGAGTAGTGTGTGACGGGGGACGAATTCAATGACGGAGAGGAATGCTACTGATGAACTTTACTTGATCCTAGAGGTGGTTCAAGATTCTATAGTTTTGCTTGAAATATTAAAATTTCGATGATGTCGAGTGATAGAAATAAAATTATGCATTTTCTATCTCATTTAACTTTTTTTTTACCAAGAGTGGAGTTTTAAAGTCTCTTTCAAGATTTGGTTCTTTGTGTTGCGTGATTATCCTCAATTTATTGTTTTCTTCTTCTAAAAAGGAGCATATAATTGTAGTTTTAAATTGATCCAATTCGTAAGGTCATCAACCAAATATATTAGTCACTTATTAACATTCTATTTACCAAATACTCAATTACGGGACCATATAACAACGACGTTGTATAATATACTTCCTTCGAGATTATCAAGGAGTTAACGAAGGCATTTCAAAAAAAAAAAAAGTGTTAACGAAGGTGGACACAAATACAATAGGTGGTGAAATATCACACGTGTAAAAAAGAGAGGGTGACAAGGATGGTGTCGTGTCAAACGTAGGAAGCCCCGCAGCTCCGAATGGTTTTTATTGTCACCTTTTACAGCACTAACTGCTGAGGTGGACCCTTGGTGTACGGAAGCCACGTGTGAGTTATGCAACAGCCTGAAATGGGTAGTAATTATTGGTTAATTAAATAATTAACGCAGAGAAGATCTTGGGAGGATCGACAAAACAGCCATGGCCGCGCACCAAAGCGAAACGTAATTAATCCACGCGTCTGTCCTGAAAAGGCCTCCCAGAGGGACAGTGGCTTCACCTTATAGCACCTGTCGCCGTCACTTTTGCTGTCTCTTGCAGGGCCATTTTTGTCACTTCACTTGAACACTTGACACTTCCAAATAAATCCCGGGTCCCACCATCCCTAACACCAACTTGAGAGCACGGTCGTTTTTACCGGTGGGTCCCAGATCCCACAGTTTGTCTTTGATTCTCATTGACTATTTGGTCAAAACTCTTCCCAAACACACCCTTCAGTAAAATTACCTTAATTAGTATTTATCGCTCACCGACTTGTGTACTACGAGATTTTTGTTTTTGGACCATACGAGGACAAACAAATCTTGTTCTCACGATCTATTTCTTATGTCCTATGACAGATTTTTCTACTAACCAGAAACCGAAATAACAAAGAAAAAAGACGCACCTATCAAAATCAAATATCAATAGTTCAAAGAATTTTATGTAGTGTGCATGTAATTTTACATCTAAGTTAAGTATTTTTTTTCTTTCTGAAAAGGTGTAATTTCATTAATTTAGACTTCAAGTACATCTGAGTGTATCATGGACAAATCCCTGACCACGAAAAACAGATAAAAAACACAAGTGTTCGCCATTCTATTTATAATAGAACGTCTAAGACAGTCTTCAAAAGGGCTAACTAAAAATAAAATGTATTGAAAAACACTGCTCAAGGTGTGGTCAAAGTGCTGCTTGGCCCCCCGAGGTGGGCTCCTTTCGCCTGGTTGTAAACCAAACCTATGTTCATCAGTAGTGGAGGAAAGACTGGCTTGTCTTAGGGATTCCTTTCAGCAATCATCCCTGAAGTCTTTGGTTGAGACTCACTCGACTAACCAGATCCATAATCAAGAGAGGGGTCGAGGAGGGTGCGGTGGTGGAGGCCAGGGAGAAGGACGCGCCGGCGGCGGCTTCAGCGACAGCAGGGGTTGATCAGGAGAGATGAGGGAGGCCGCGGGGATCCGAGGCGGTGAGGTCGATCGATGCCGAGGTGAGTAAGACGAAAACCAGGATCGAGAGATACGTCGTTGGTGGCAGGAAGGAGCAAACATCGCAGTGGCTAGAGGCTACTAATATTCCTAGTTAGTATTTTTTTGATAATTTCTTCTGAGCCAAGCTATTTTAGCCAAACAGGGGCTAAAGCAGTGCCGAACGGATTTAATTAAATCAGGGGTGTTTTGCGGCAATAAAGACCGTTCATGCTTTTCACCAACGGCCATCCCTTTTTCCCCAATGGTTCTCCTTTTATATTTTCATTCATATCATTTGTCATTCAAGTTTCAATTGTATTTTTCCCGCTTTGGGGGTTGAACTGTGGATCCCATTTCGCCCACCTTTCAATAATATATCATTTTCTTGCTATAAATAAATTAGGAGATGAGTGGTTCAAAAGAGGTTGCACTCATTACAAACTCTCTTAAAATACAGACCACAAACTATAATACTTGAGACAGATTTCTGCATATAATCGACCTGCTTCAACAAATTGTTGATGTCCCTTGTTTTATTGAAAAAGATCAATCCTCTTTGCCAACACAGTTTAGCAGGACTCTCCCCTATTTACCAACCTGCTTGAATGAACACTAGTGCATCGTTTTGCTTTCTCCTCTAGAAGCCGATCAGGTATCCCAATGTCATACTGATTAGAGCTACCGAACAAACATGCAGGAACGGGAACCCCACCTCCACCTTTCTCACATTGCTCTTCCTCAATATCTCCTGAAACAATATAATAACCCAATTACTAAGCTTTCACAACTAGAATCAATGTTACATACAACTTATTTTATAGACCACAACTCATGTAAGCTTTCCATGCAATAGAAAGAAGCATCCAGATTCATTGATGGGTAAAGCAGTTAATAGCCTTGCCAGCCAGATAGTTCAACACACTGCAAGTCCAACATTTTCCCAGAAATTTTGAGCAGAACAAATTGA
>JAYMTN010001118.1:0-7500 GCA_036897425.1 Erodium trifolium | reverse complement strand
CATCCATACCTAGTCTTTTTTTGATCTAAGATTTCAATTCTTCCGTGTTTCAGCAGTAGCATCTTGTTCCGTGGAGCTAAGGTCCACGGAACCATAGGGAAGAAAGCAGTCCACTCTGTTCCACTTAATCCCTATTTCATGGCCACCTACCTTTCCGGCTAAGTAATGGGAAAACCCTCTCCTGTTACATGAATCCAATTTTTATTTCATCCGGGAAAATCCAACCCTTTCTCAACAAATTCTTCGTCGTTTGATCCAATAGCCTTCCGTTACATAGGAAGAGGTTTGATAAATACTCATAACTCTCAGATAGAATCTTAGAACGGAAAAATTCATTAGATAATGAACTATTAGTTCTAAGCCACCTCTCGGACGAATCAAGAATTCGAAGTGCCTTTCTTGAACCAGCGGTAAACTGGGGACGAAGGAACTTCTTGGAAAGTAAAAGCAAGAAGCCCTTCTTTTGGTGTCTCTTCATCTGCAAAAAATTCTTGATGCAAAAACACAGAGACAAGGGGCTGATCTTTGAATAGGAAAAAGAGCGAACCCCGGGGTCCAAAATGGATCGGTTTGCTTGAAAAAGGCCTTGTTCTATGAAAAATCTATAACAACCCCGGACCGTCCTTTTGAAGATCTTGAAGCTCAGCCTCTCCGATATCGATACAATCAAAACAATCAAATAAAAAGACCAGGGGGCTCCATACTCTTGGAACCCAAACTATGTGATTGCATAAAGGCTCCTCTTCAAAGATAGAAGAAGATCCATTTTGCATCATATCTAAGGGATTCCTTGGTTCGGGCCGAAAAAGCAATGGCACTCGATCATTATCAAGCCGACTGGAGCCTTTTTCTGTCCGTGAGGATCCCACCACCACCAGAGCGCTTTCTACTTCTAATAGGCCCTGAACTAGATTAGAATCATTCTCAACAAGTTCGCAAGGAGCTCTCTCATTTTTGTCATCGGGCTCCAGTAGAGACCAAAGGTTTTGAGCGACCAATCCGGCAGAACAACTCAAAAGAAGTCTCGTCAACCTCTTCATGCTCGTTCCAAGTTCGAAGTACCATTTGTACAAATCAAAATGACCTTCGTTACACGATTTCTTCTTTCTATAGACAGATATAGGATCTATGGGGCCATTACTTAGAAGTAAATTTTGTGCAAGGGCCCTTCCTGTCTGATAGAAAAGGATCCCATGATCCGGAACCGGGATTACTTCGGAACGAAAAGCCTAAGTTTGCCTATGAAGAAAAAATGGAATTGTATTAGTGTCTAGAATGGATTGCTTCTGTGCAATACTAATCGAGAGGGCCTCATTGGTAAGTGCTGCAAGATCCTCTGTGGCTATAGACCTGAATCCTTTAATTTCCTTTTATAAGTGAAATCACCGAGTCTATGAAAGAGTGAAAAAGCGCTCTCGTTGTTGTGTACTACGAAGCCTTCGTATCTTGATGCATGTATTGAATCTATCTGGAGCTCTTAGAGCGGGATCCGCTTTTTGGGGAATATGAGTCGAAGCAATAACAAGAGAGGAGTATTTCTAGTGGAACGTCCTTCACAATCCCCAGAGAGAGAGTTCCGTAATCCGCCCCAGCCCAGGGTTGCGCTATCCTCCAGATAAATATTCTGAATGTTTGGAATCCATAATATGCAAGGAGTCACTGCTCTTACTAATTCGAATTGAAGGGAGATAGCAAGTAGGTACTGATCACAGTCATCCAGCCAAAGCACCCCCATCTACATCCGCGGATCATCCTCAAGTTCAACGTGGCAAATGGACTCAGGTAGAGTATTTAACTCAGCATCAATCATATCCTCAATAGCATGCCTAGACTCAATACCATCAAGACCACGTCTCGTATCCACCTCATCCTGATTCTCCATCTCGTCACCGTCACGAATATCAGGAATACGAAATTCATCATCCTCGGGAACAGGAGAATCAACCTCCTCCCCATCCATATCCAAAATAGGACCTGTATCAACATATTCAAACTTGCCACTAGAGTTATCAACAATATGCTGGATTAAGGGAGCGCGCCCCCACCTTTAAGGTAATAAGGGGGAAGTGGGTGTTTTTCGCTAGGGATTTGAACAAATAGGATCGTCCAGTTCCTACAGAACCTATCACTCAAATACCTCGGGGGACGGGCTAGAGCTAAACGTAGCGAACGAGGTGCGGGATGGTAAATGAAAACCATTAATCCCCCGCGAGGTTTGTGAAATTGTCTGATAATGAGCAAGGAATACCCGTCTTTCTGCTAAACAGGATGTATTGAACTCATAATCCATTAAATCCTTTTGCTGAATGTCAAATAAGTATCGTAAGAAAACGTCTCCCGGTTGTTCAATCATTTGATAACCAGGGTCATTCTTTGGTAAATGATCACTATGGGTCAGACTCAATAGAATTTGATCAATCCTTTTTTCTGTCGTTAAGGCGAGGTTGCCTCTGTCGTTCTCATCAATAACCACAGAGGTCAAGAGGAAGGATTCTATCTGATCATCAATCCAAACACCATATGCCTTTTCCCTTTTTCTTATCAATGAATAGATCTCTTTACTTGTATGACTTAGATGTCTCGTATTTATCGAAAAAGGAATTCGATCGATGGGATTTGGCATGATACTTAGGAGATCAATGATATCAATCTCATCGATGAGATTGCTGAGATTGATATTCAAATTGCCACCGACAGAAAGAGAATCCTTTCTTTCTTCCATAGCAACTAGAAAGAGACTCTTTACTTATTACTTAGCCCGAAAGAATTCAGTTCAGATGTAGGATAGCTATCCAGAAGTTTTCGCAACTCAATCGTGTATGATGGAATCATCAAAGATTTGACCTTTTTGAGCTCTGTCTGGAACTCGCCAAAGTCTTTGGAAAGACGGTAAAGATATATACAAACGAAATATCCAACAACAAGAAGAAGGGAAAGGACTGAATAGAGGAACTCCAGAGCATTTTGCGATCTCAGATGTGTCAAATGGTGACTCATTATTTCGATGAATCCTTTCTGCGGACAGAGGGAGATTGCGTAAACACGTACTCGAAATCTCCCTTATCCGATTCCTTTGCGGAAGAACCCACCTTTCCTGAAGAATTTGCCAAGGCCTAAGAGCATCCCTAATATCACCCAGAATATCAGAAAAAGGGGATAGAAACTTTTGACGGATACCTAGTCTGAGTATCAGCAATAGATCTGAAAAATTATCTAAAAACAGAAAAGTTTAATATTTGTACCCTGTAGAAGTGAAGAACCACGGCATATATGTTAGGGTTCGAGACATCTTTGAGAGAAGAGTTCGAAACATCTGCCCTTTCTCAACGCATTTCTTTAGATTTAGAGATTTAGACAACGGTTCCGCTTTTTCCTCTTTTCGGACGGTAAATCTTTTTCATAACATGAAGTGTAAATCAAACCCATGTTTGAATTGAAATCGGGATACTGATGCAAGTTCTCCCTTTCTGAATCAGATTAATTACTATCTGAAAGAGGGTGACAATAAGTTCTTTCAAAATGGACCATTTCCATTTGTCCCTCTGTTAGAGATGTTTCAGAAATGCCTGCGATCGAGTAAGGGGTTCTATCAACCAATGGACCGGATCGAGTTGGGAAATGGAAAGATATGTACAAGTTATACCTCTCGTCATCACTTTGTGAAAAATAGTATCGTTAGGTATGAATATGTTAGATACCTCTTACTCGATTGGTAAAATAGTATCTCTCTTCGTATTTTTTTACCGCCGCACAAAGCCATTTTTTTGTTGCGAATGAACAAGAGATTCAGGAATTGTCCATACAAAAAATCGTAATTATTGATACGAGCCTTTTCCACAACAAAAGGTAATCTTTTGTTATTTTGTTACAAGAAAAAGAGAAGTAATGTGGATTATTCAAGAATTGAAGTCGGTTTGCTTTAGAAAAAGAAGAACTTCTATGAAATGCTTGCACGGGATTCCTGTCTGGATCGTCAAATATCATTAAGAAATAGGAATCCTGGAATTAGGTTTAGTTTGGAAGGGATTAATCTTTGAAATCTTATCGAACAACGGCGGTGCTATTGTTTTTTGATTTTTGGGAAGTCTCATGATCAGCCAATAAGAAAGGTTTCCATTTTTTCAAATAAACTATTTGAAGCCCTATTGATTCTAACAACTGATTGCAGAGTTCATCCGTTGGACCCTTCAATTCATAGATGCGAATCTCGGACCTATGAATGGGAATATTCTCGCAACTTACGAAGAATTTCGGGAATAGCTTAGACAAAAACGAAAGAAACTTCTAAAAAAAAAAGACAGGTAACATCAAATATTTATATTGATGTAATCGAACCCAACCCAAGACTACTTCAAAAACCCAAGACTACTTCAAAACGGCTCTTCTGCTCAGAAACAAAACGTTCCAAATGTTCCTGGAAATTTTTGTCCCCTTTGACCATTTCTCTATATGCATTAGGGTCCCGACTCACGGATCCCTCGATAAAAAAAGGGGATCCAAGCATTTCTTTCTGTCCCTTTTCAAGCTCGATAAATGTTGGTTGACTATAGATTTCATTCTAGGCCTATGATTCAGAGTATCATTAAAAGGCGAAGGTAGAACCAATAAAGATTTCTTTTTCCACTCATCCCTAGAGAGGAATAGGAATACCTCACCCAGGGGTTGCTTTTGATCCAATCCGTAAGAATCAATAGAAAGGAGAAATCCCTTATGATACACCAGATCGGGCTCGGTTATTGATAGAGTGAATAGATCGGCCCTTTCTAAAAATATCTCTTCTGATTCAAAATCGCGGTCTAACCTGTCCCCCCTAGTCCGGTCATGGAATAGAGTAAATAAAAAAAAAATAGATTTTTTTTTACAGAATTAAAGCTTGTTGGAACTTTCCAGATCCAGTTCATTCTTCAGAACCCTATCACATTCCCGACTGATGAAATAGGAGAAATGGAGACGGTCTTTTTAAAATACGTAATTATATAGACTCTATTAAGGATTTCTTTATTTTCCGATCGCCTGGAAGGGACAAAAGAAAGATCTTGTTCTTTCTTCAACAATTTTGGATCTCTAGTGAACCTCTTAGTCTCAGTAGGATTCGAACTAAGATGACGCCCCATCTGTCAGAGAAAAAAGAGCGAAGGGCTCTTGTAGGATTCCCAAGAAATTCTTTGATTTCTTCCTCTCTTCCTTCAAAGGAAGGATGCCAAAGAATCGGTTCTTCTTTTAGTTGTTTACTCTTTCTTTGATTGATCAATGTGGGATATTCTGAATAATAACTAATAGAATCCAAATGATCCCTGAATTTAGCGGAGGAACCTTCCAATCCAATTGGCTAGAATCCGTTCCTTGAACGAAACTCGATCTTGTGGAATCCTATTGAATATTTGACGACTCAACCTTGCTAACCTTGGTTACCAACCGCACGTTGTTTAACCAAATCCAACGATCTCTCGATATGTTCCTCAAAAAATCCGATTCGTGCGAATTCTCCCCCCAACGAATCGGGAGAAAGACGATCAAAGAATTCCCACCCATCGTCCTTGCGTATCGGAGCATGCTGTATAGGGTATACAAAAAGAAACTCCATATATTGGATATTTTTCTCTTTCACGGAAATCTTAATTCCAGCGACGTTTTGATTAGCTATCTTACAACTAGAATCCCTCCTTTTTACGATCCAGCTCCTCCACCACGGCGAGCCCCACTTAGATTCAGGCATGCTGCACTTTTGAGTTGTCGGGAGAGCCCCAGCGTTCTCTTTCGGACCCAGGAGGGGGCTCCCAGAAATCTATCTTCCTTTTGGAAGATAGATTGTCGGAAGAATCCACCTATTGATATTGGAAAACTCGCCAGATTCTTCCAATGTCTCATTGCTGTGTCCAATGGGATTCATGGAGAGCGTAAAAAGCCCCGTCAAATAGAGATTTTTTCTTTCGACCATACCATATTACGACGGCTCATCCGGTATAGAAGGAATGCTGCTAAAAATAGTAGGGAATTCCTCGTCGTGAAATATCGAGTCTTTCCCCGCGAGTTGCGTGAAAATAGGATAGTCCAAATTCGGAGATCCCAGAGTTTCAAAAAGCGTTCTTGGTGGAAAAATAATGTGAATGAAAGCCCTCACTGAATTCAATAATTTAGAAATGGATTGGGCTTTATTTAGAATTAGAACTCATAATTCATAATAAGGGCCCCCTCCTATACCTATAGGCGATATGCTATCCGTTTGTTTCTTTTAATGAAAGCATATGAGTAGTAATAAATCTGAACCCTCTCTCTATCTGGATCTTTCATATTACGGAAATACCTGGGATCTTTCTCAATTCGAAAATACAGGATTTGAGCCCTATCATAAAAAAAGAATACAGAATACCGCCCCAATTGCATTGATTTATCCTAAAGATTTTCTTTCAATTGGAATTTGGTTATTCACCATCCATGTACGAGACTCCCCTCTAAGCATCCATGGCTGAATGGTTAAAGCGCCCAACTCATAATTGGCGAATTCGTAGGTTCAATTCCTACTGGATGCACGCCAATGGGACCCTCCAAGAAGTCTATTGGAATTGGCTCTGTATCAATGGAATCTCATCATCCAGAGATAACGAATCGGTGTGGTATATTCATATCATAATATATGAACAGTAAGAACTAGCATTCTTATTGAGACTAGAATAGAACCCATAGGTAAGAAAGTGGATTTATGGATGCAATCAAATATGCAGTATTTACACACAAAAGTAGTCGATTATTGGAGAAAAATCAATATACTTTTAATGTCGAATCAGGCTCAACTAGGACAGAAATCAAATATTGGGTCGAACTCTTCTTTGGTGTCAAGGTAATAGCTATGAATAGTCATCGACTCCCGGGAAAGGTTAGAAGAGGGGGACCTGTTAGGGGACATACAATGCATTACAGACGTATGATCATTACGCTTCAACCGGGTTATTCCATTCCACCTCTTAGAAAGAAAAGAACTTCAATAAAAAAAAAAAATACTTAATAGTATGGCGATAGATTTATACAAAACTTATACCCCGAGCACACGCAATGGAGCCGTAGACAGTCAAGTGAAATCCAATCCACGAAATCATTTGATCTATGGACAGCATCGGTGTGGTAAAGGTCGTAATGCCAGAGGAATCATTACTGCAGGGCATAGAGGGGGAGGTCATAAGCGTCTCTACCGTAAAATCGATTTTCGACGGAACAAAAACGGCATATACGGTAGAATCGTAACCATAGAATACGACCCGAATCGAAATGCATACATTTGTCTCATACACTATAGGGATGGTGAGAAGAGATATATTTTACATCCCAGAGGGGCTAAAATTGGAGATACCATTGGTTCTGGTACCGGGGCTCCTATAAAAATGGGAAATGCCCTACCTTTGAGTGCGGTTTGAACTATTGATTTACGTGATTGGAAGTAACCAATTAGGTTTACGACGAAACCTAGAAATCGATCACTGATCCAACAGGAATCCCTCTATAGGA
>JAYMTN010001117.1:0-13665 GCA_036897425.1 Erodium trifolium | reverse complement strand
CTCGTTAGGCTCGGGACCCGGGACTCAATCCGGGCCGACCCGGTGTACATGCTCTAACTTCCCTGAAACATATTTTTAGAGTTTAATAAGAATAGTTTATATTCCAAGAGGAAGGAGCATTGTGAATTTTACTTCATGCCCGATAGTTATTTCAGAGATTAATTATAAAATACTGATACTTGGCAAATAAAAAAAACTGATTAACTATTCTGATTATTCAGTACAAAATTGAGAAATAAAAACAAGAGGGGACTAAGACAATAGTACAACAATGAAAAGAATTACTACAGTACATCTGAGCTTCACTTATGAGGCCAGTCACAGGCTCACAGCTTCATCTTCAGAATTTACGGCTTCACTTGCTCAACTCGTCAACTTTAGAAGGATTGAATACGCTGAACTCGCCAAAGTCTCTTCTTCCACTGACAAAACAGTGCCCAAAATCAAATCCTTGGGAAAATGAAGAGAATTTCAGTTTCCATATTATATAAATGACCAGCATGAATAACAACAATACCAACAATTGTCATTGGAAATTTGCTTCCAGTATATTCAGAAAGCCTCACAAAAATGGCTGGATCCAGATTTGAATTTGATTCAATGATATCTCAATTTTATGCACAAGTGAAGTATGTAATGAAATGTAAGGAGAAAATGAAAGAAGTTAACTAGGATTAAAGCAGCAGCATACCTGTGCAGTACATCCCAGCCAGACGGTAAGAAGCGAGGATGGAGAGCTTCAACAAAAACTTGTCTCCATCTTTGACAAAATTGACTGACACCATCGTCCCCATATTGCTTAAGCAAATGATCCACAACTAGTTTTCCATGAGGGCCGTGCCCTAATAATGATAATTTTGAATTGTGTTTAGGTGGGGCATCTCCATCATACCTATAAGGTAGGTCAACTGATCCATTTGTTTGCCTTTTACTCTCACAGTTACCATTAGCATTTCCATTACACACATCGCTTTTTGTATCAGAACATACACTTTTATCTGATGAGGAGGGTTTGGTCACACTCACACCATTATCTGTTACTGTATAAGAATCTCTATCTTCGCTTGTATCAGACTGTGCAACAACAGAAGGGGTGTGTGAATCACCTGAGCTTTCAACTTTTGATGTATCTGCAATGGCAGTTTCAACTGTGCTGCTTGATTTACTCTCCTGCACTCTTCCACTCTCTGTAGAATGTTTCAAAGACAAGCCTTTCTTCCTCTCGAGTCTTCTTCTCTCATGAGGACTCATGCCAACTAGCAAAGCTCTTTCTAAATCTTCCTCGGTTATCTCCCTTCCTCCATAGTATCTCATTACAGTCTACAGAAGATAATCTAATCACATTCATGCTCTTCCCAACAGCATAAAAATACTTAAAACAACTGAAATGCTAGGTGATAGCTAAGAGTCTGTGGAAATACAATACTGAATTAAGTCCTGATACTTATACATTGTATGAACAAAGGCAAACATCTAAAATCATATTTGTTCAAAAGGATTGTGAGTGATCCGTTTCATGGGTAATTAGTAAAAAGTCTTTATCATTAAGTGTTACCTTCATATGCCTTTATGAACAAAAATGGAGCCACTGTAATTGCAGGCAATTTCCAAATGAACCTAAGTTAATTGGCTAAATGACAACCAAATTCAGTTCTATTTAAACATTCAACTGGCATAGCATAACGGCAAACTTTCATTTCTCAAAGAAAAGAATGCTATAGGGTAACTAGAGCGAATCCAACTACATATTCTATCTAGTAACACACTCAATTATGCAAATTTCAGAGCTAGCGAACTTAATATAAGAGCATGTCCAGTGTACCTGTGTAAGCTCTTCGCGGCGTTTGGATGGCATCCTTGGTCCATGACGTAAAAGAGCCATAGCAGCTATTCGCAATTGTAAGGGAGATACACCTGCTTCTTCAACGTTCTTTGCAGAGTCAGAAAACCCAGATAGAACCTGGGGCTGCCCTGAATCCACAACTTTACGAATGAAAAGTGGAATTCCAAATTCTTTAGCAATATGTTTCTTATACTTCTCTGCTGCCGCATGAGCAGTTTCGTGACAGTCCACGCAGAGTAGGACGATATCATGAGAACGATGGCTTTTCAAGTGCTCAGGAAAGTGCACTCTGTAGCAAGAGGGAATGACCCGATAACGCAAGTAGTGATTCTTTTCACCACATCCAACACATATGTTTTTCTTACTCTGGATGTAGAAATCATTATCTTCATCTTCAGGACGGCCTTTTGGTTCAAAAAGAAGCATAATGGCAGGTGGCTCTTCATCAACAAGTTTTGCCAGATTACGACGAAGATACCTGTAAGATAACAATGATAACCATATGAAACACGAGTTCGCAAACACTATGTAGTTTAGATAGACATAAAAGTTGACAAATCCAACTAACCACTCCAATTTTCGACGATCACAGTAACAGAGCAGCCTTCCATCATCGGCATAAATCCTACAGTTATGATACACTGGAGATTTGCAAGAAAACTTTTGAACAAACAGCTCTCGAGAAGATCTCTTAGCAACTTGCCTTGGATGTCTAAAGCCATTTTGTTTAGGAACTACTTTATTTGTAAGTTTCTGATTACAGTTCACCAATAAAGCATAATTAAATACAGACAATGGACAGCTTCCATTTCCAGCAAGATGCTTTTGAAGAATGATAGGTAAGATATCATCAGGGTTGTGTGTATTGTCCTGCCACAAATGATAAAAGTCATCCAAATGACTGCAAACAACAGGGGATGGAGATGAGAGAAAACTAGAACTCAAGGAATCCATGTTTAGATCAGCTTCAGCAATGACACTGCATATTTCTGAAGTAGCTATCGGAACTTTATCTGCAAGAGCAATTATAGCTTGATCTGATAACACATATCGCAAACTCTCATCATGCAGTCGGGCCTGGAAATAAACACATACCACAAAGTACATTTAAATAACTATAATGTAGTTTCCAGTGCATTCTCGCCATGACAATGAATACAAGTGCAAACTAAACAATAAAAACACTAAAATTTGGGATGCTACATAGACAGCCTTTCAAGTGCATTCTCGCCATGGCAATAAATGCAAGAGGTGAACCATTCAACTGCACTGAAATTTAGGATAATACACAGATGACTTATACTAAAAAGATCTTAAGATCAGAGTATAAAGAAGTTCTGAAAATTAATTAATTCCTCTAGCTAAATAAGGAAGATCACCCAAAGCTGGGGAAGGAGACATATGGCAAGATGCAAAGGACCAAACAACCTGCCTGGTTATTATGTCTACTTCCATGCAGGAGGTGACTAACACCTTCTACCCAGATGTCAAACAACCTTAGTCGTCGTAATAACTGAACTCAGAATCTGCTTAAACATAACTACATATGCTAAGTAAAATCACAATGCCAACGACTTCCAGAAAAATCAAGCATATAGCAAATGAAGTGAAAAATCAAGCATATAGCAAATGAAGTACATACCCAAGCTACTGGTGTAAAAAATACATTCAAATGTTAGACCTGGCTCAAAACTTCCATTGCTATGTTGAACAGTGATAGGAAAAAAAAAAACTTTGACAAGCATTTGTTCTAAATTCTAGTAAACTATGATGAGATATCATGAGGGGCACTGATGTGCACTTTTTTTATGATATTGAAAATATATAATATGAGGGTAAGTTGAAGATGTATTTCAGCATCAGTGGCTTGCTTGGAGGAAAGGATTATGTGTTACACGGAGCATGCTCCATATACATGTTAGTACATTTTTAACCTAGATGAACGATCGTGAAATTGGCATGCATGTTTCAGTATTTAAACAAGTTGCCTTTAAATGCAAGAAGTCATTATTAGTAATTTATTTTATACTGCAAAATGAAATGAGATTCTGAGAATTCAAAGACAATTTGCACCATCAGGTTCTGAGATAACAAATAAACTTGACAATCTTTACATTGTCCAAATAGTAACAAATAATTTACAAACTCGTGGCAAAATTTGAAGGAATTGCAACTAACCATTACATCTCTCCACGCACACAATCGTCTCACGAAATCATTAAACTGGATTGAAAGAGAAAAGACAAGTCATCAGAATGGAGAGCTATATGCAACTGACCTAAAGTAAGAATAGCATGGAATGAATCAGCAAACCTGGGTTTGACAGGAAACTGAAGAGAGACCTCCATGACCATTTGCATGGCGGGATAATATTGATGAAGCAGCAGAAGCTCCTGGAGGAGCTTCAACCTCTTTCGTGTAAAGTTGCATACAAATCATATTTGAACGGCGACTAGCCTCGAGAACAAAATTGAATTTGTCATCGGGACAAGATGAATTTTCTGAGACAATTATATATTTAGAAACCTGAAATTACTATAGCAGTATTCCATTACAAAGAATTGGCATGCATGTTTGCATCAATGTATATGCATGTTGAGAGTGTTACGAAAATATTCATACAATGTTATCAGAATGGTATGATTTTTCTTTTTCATTTTGGCTATCTTTATTCCACCAGAAACAAGATAATAACCTTCTTTCTAATGCATATCATAAATATAAAATAGAAACATACCATTATCCTGTTGTTTGGCTTCAGCTATTAAACAATTTGCAATGAACAATAGATAATGTGCATCTGCCCGAGCATATTCTACCATCTCTACCGAGAGTGGGCGTTGTCTCCAATCCTCACGCTACAGTTCAAGTTAAAAATAAATAAGTAACTACACATTATATAATGACTTACGAGCTATGCCAAACTGAAAATTGCTAAACATGTATCTTATGCAGATCATCAAACGTGAATGTATGAGAAAACAATGGTGGCCAGCTGCTTAGTTGATGGTATATTGCAATGCCTCATCTAAAGCATTCGTTCCAAAAAGCATGAGCAATTACATTAATATGATGCACAATTGGGAGATCCAACTGACGATATCAATAGTTCAATACAATATATTTTCAAAACCAAACCTGGAACAGTTTGTTTGTGGCTACATCACAGTATGTTTGAAGCAAGTATGCCAGTGATTTCTGTGGTTTTGACAGCACATCACAGGCCTGCAATGTTGACATCAATTCAGAACAACCATAACTGTTGGCGTAATGTCTCAGTAACCAGTCACACAACCACAAATATTATCAATAACTCGCGATATCCAAGGCGATAGGCTTTACCTTAGCAGTATCGAATAAGTTAACAACATATATATGGAAGTCTCTCTGTAGCCAGAGAACATCATTATCAGCCCCATGAAACACCTGAACCACAAAACTCCCATTAGTAGTAGACAATAATCCTAATCAAACATTAGATTCTCTTTCATTCAAAAGCTAACAAAAAACTATAAAAGATTTAACATCACAGCCAAAATTAAGTACCTTGCAGATACTAGGATCAGCAAAAACAGGTCGAAGAAAGCCCATAACATCATGCAGTGCAATCGTGTCCACCAAATAATCTTGCTTCTTAGTAGAAATCTAGTCAAATTTACAAACAAACATAAAAAGATTAGAACCATCCATCACATACAACACACTAAACAAAAGCAACACTCAAAACCATACCAACCTGTATTAAGCATGTGAACCCTAAGAATGACCTTAAGCTATGCTGTTCGGTATCAACTCCAAAAACTGTTTCTTTACTCAACACATCAGCCAGCTCCTGCAACTGTGCTTCCGTCTCAACCCAAACATACTCCTCTCTCATCACCAAATCAAAATCATCTGCATCGAACTCGAACTCAACTCTCGAGTTCTCTATCAAAGCGGAGATCTCGGATTCGTAAGGATGCGAATTCGAAGAATCATCTGCAACAAGGACCATATATTAACCAGTTTCTAAGCTGCTGAACAGATCATCACTATGTTAAAACGAGCAACAAACATGACACCTACGGTTTTATCATATTTCCACTATATTTCTCAGCAGACAAACAGAAAGTGTGCTCTCTATTTTCGAGAAGAGAAAAAAAAAACTGTACCTTTGAGCTTGGAGTGCTTGAACAGAGAGTACGAGTTGTCTGCCAAGACGCGTTTGAAGGAGTGCTGCGGCTTCTGGTCTGAGTGTAAATAACACGGGCTCCGAGGACACTTCTCCTTCCGCCGCCGCCGGTATTGCGCGGCGAAGAAGACGGACATTGCAGCGAAAGAAGCAATGAAAACCACGATTTTGACTCTCGATCTCATCTCCATTATCTTCCCGGTTCCTTCGATGCGCCGTCTGATCAAGCTCCGATCTTCGCTGATTGGATCAAAGATTCAGTCGTGGTGGCGAGCTGCTACTATTGAAGAGGGAGGAGGAGACCGACCGAGGGCGCTACGGCTCGAGTTCTAACATACGCGGGGTGTGTCGTGCGCCTACGTGGCCACTGAAATTGGGGATCTTGATGGGCCGAGCTGAAGACAAACTTGGGCTGCAATTTCACTACTTGGTCCGGTAGAAAAACGCTAAATAAATGTGAGGGTTAATTACAATTTCATATCTTTAATTTGGCACGATTATCTAATATATATCTTATATTTTTTCAAGGGTAAATTATAAATACATACTCTTAAGTTGACACGTTTAACCGATATTTATCCTAAAATTTAAAAATTACTAATGCATACCCTGAAGTTACAACTTGTAACTTAAAAACCCTTCCGTTAGTCAACTCCGTCCATTTACTATTCATTTTTTCAAAAATACCCAAATTACCCTTAATATATACCTGATTTTATTTTCATAATAAATCTGATTTTATTTATTTTAATAATAAATCTGATTTTTTTTTAAATTCTATCCTTATCATACCTACCCTTATCCCCATCTTCTTCATTCTTCTTCTCCGTGTGCGAGGGAGCTTGAGTTTGCAGAGGGGTCACCGATTCACCTCGAGTTCTTGCTCCTGCTTCGAAGAAGGTAGAGAGAGCTCGAGTTCGTCGCCGTAGGCGTTGTCTGAAGAACGGAGCTCGAGTTCAGAACCCTTCTTTGGTGTCGTTCGTTGATCCACGATGAGCTAGGCACGACGGGTTCTTCTCGCAGACAGGTCCGACGATGTCTTGACGCCCTCTTCTCCTCCTCTCTCTTCGCGCGGCGTCGAGGTCGGTGGCGAGTTCTTCGCGAGGCCATGATATCAGATCTAAGCGTTTTCGTCCAGATCTGCTCGCCTACGTGCTCGACGAGTTTTCCTTTCTCGTGCCGGTGAGTTCTCCGTTCCCATGCCAACAAGTTCTTCCTCAACCGAGCCAACAGCGAGAGCTCGACCGAGCCCGCTGCATGTCTCAAATTTGCAACGAAGTTCCTCGATTTTAGGGTTCAATTTCTGGGTTCCAAAAGGGTAAAATTAGTGCTCTGTATCCAGATTTCGAAGATTGTCTGATTTTTTCTGATTTGTTCGTGTTGGAATGAACTATGTTGAATGATTGAATCTGTCATTTGTGTTTAATTTGAAATGGTTTTGAGTTGTCTGTGTTGAATCTGAAATTACAAAGAAAAGATTATGGGAAGTGAAAAAATAATAAAAAAGAAATAAAAGTGAATTATGAAGGTTGTGTAATATAAAAGGGTAGTTGAGGGTATTTTGGTCTTTCTGCACTTCACTGTTACTATCTAACTGACGGAAGGGGTTTTGAGTTATAACTTGAAACTTCAGGGTATATATCAGTAATTATTGAACTTTAGGGTAAACATCGGTTAAACGTGTAAACTTAAGAGTATGTATTTGTAATTTACCCTTACCTTTACCATCTTTCTCATTTTGATGTCACAATTGGTTTTTTGTTTTTGCAGTAACAACACACTCTCCGATGACCGCTGTCTCGCCTCTCACCAGTTTATGGTCATTTTTAGGTTGTGATTTTTCAATTCGGTCTAGGTCCATACGTATGTTTTCTCCATCTGTTGTCATCTTAATCCATATTGATTAGTATTTAATTTCTTTTTCCTATATTTGGTGATTCTGATTTAGGATCACAAACTCTGTTAATTGATTTGACATATAAGAAGTTTATAGTAAATCATGCCATTAGCTCCTAATTTTTGTGGATGGATTGCCCAATGCAATCTCATTCCAGTCCTGTTAGTTTCTTCACACTATTGTTTGAAAATGGCTTTAGGGTTTGGTTTTTCATTATTCTTCCTCTATATTGTGTTTGCAGGAGATTGAGTTCATACTGTGTTTCGATCCAGCTGCTAAAAATTCAAGGCTAAACTGCTTATTCTTTTTCACCCTTTTGTAGCTGCTGCATTTTTTTGCACTGCCCTTTGTTCTGAAGAAGGGGGTTACGTAGAGAAATGGGAAACCCTGATGACCCTAAAAGAAGAGTGGCATTCATTCTGATTGATGGGTTGGGTGACGTATCACTACCGAGGTTAGGATACAGAACTCCTTTGCAAGCAGCAAAATTACCCAATTTGGACGCCATTGCAGCTGCTGGTGTTAATGGCCTTATGGATCCTGTTGAGGTAGGCTTGGGTTGTGGAAGTGATACAGCTCACCTTTCCCTTTTGGGATATAACCCAAGAATATATTACCGTGGCCGAGGAGCTTTTGAGTCCATGGGTGCTGGATTGGCCATGTCACCCGGTGATATTGCATTCAAGGTTGTTCCTTTTCCTTTTTATTTCTCCATGCTCTTATTTCTGACTTCTAATAACAAATTCATTGGAGTCAATTGATAGTAGTTGTAGTCCTATCACAGTATAATCAACAAAATGATCCTTTTGATGCATGCTTAATGGTCGAAGCATTTACTTCAATAAATCGAGAAAACATCTTTCTTACATTCCCTCTAATGGTTTTTGCTTATAAAACCACTAGAATTGCTGCGACATCTAAGTAATGCTGGGTTTGGTGCTTTAATCATTCCTTCAACCCCATATGGGTTAATCAACACTGTACCATTGGTATCTCTTGCAAAGTCATCTCACTGTAGATGTTTATGATAGATTGAAAACACCACTTCTTATTTTCTGTCCTTTCAAGTTACATTCTTGATATATGTGATGAAGCTCCTTTTACCTTGCAAATTTATTTCCTCAAGTGATGATAGTAACACTCTTAACTATGCTGATTAAACTTTATTAGTGTCCCGCTTATGCCTTTATTGATAAATTATCAAGGTTAGCTGAAACAAGAGTAAGGCGTTCAACACTGAAAGCAGTCCTATAACTCTCCAGTGTTTTTTTTATAGATCATAACTCCCCAGTGTTAAAGCCCAAAACAATTTACCCCTATATGTATCCTCATCCAGATTAGCATAAATACCACGAAGAAACGTTTCTATCATTTCTTTCAATAACTTGCTCATTCAGTATATTCTAGTTTAACATGCACATATATTAGTATATTCGACTTCTATGCCTCTTGATTTTTCGACTACTAATTGGTTATTCCACTATTGGATTCGGTCACAAAAAGTGTATTTTTTTTATTTTATAGATGCACTATTTTGTGTTTCTGTCTCTTTTTCCCATCTACATCCGTGTATGTGGGGTGGGCAGTGGACAAAACCTGAAGTCGATTGTTTTTAGGGATAATGGAAGAGATATACCGTTTGCAGGTTGTTACTGTTATCCTTATTTTGTAGCACCGTTAGTTAAAATCTCTTAAAACTGACGAGAAAAGAAATTACAATTAACAACCTGCTACCCTTCTTCCTCAAGACCTTCATTATGTGCTTTTTACTTCAAAAATGATGAAATTAACCTTCTTCCTCAAGACCCCCAAGATTTTGTGGGGGTAGTATGGTCTTTTCCATATAACTTTAACTTCGTTATTGAGGTGCAACTATAAGCACGTACAGTGTAACAACCTGTTTCAAAATAAAGATAACAGTTCCAACCTGCAAAAAATTTAAAGTACACAGTATTTTTCTGTCATCATCCCTTGTTTTTATTCATAATATATGTAGTATATTGATATTGCAAATATTAGATCATCTGCTTCAAGAGATATTCCTTCCACACAGTGACTCAATGTTATGTTATGACCTCTAGTCAAATTTTGCAACCTTGGATGAGAAAACTGGAGTGGTCACTAGTAGGAGAGCTGATAGGCACTTCGAAGAAGAAGGGCCCATCCTCTGTACAGCACTAGATCGCATGAAGCTAGCTTCTTTTCCGGAGTATGAAGTCAGAGTAAGGTTATGTTTTTTCTTCCTATTTATTAAGATAGGTTATTTTACCTATTAAAATCACATTAGCACTGGTCAATATCCTTTTATTAAAAAGCCGAGTCTTTTCAACAGGTATGCAACAGAGCATAGATGCGGAGTTGTTGTGAAAGGACCGAAACTAAGTGGAAATATATCTGGCACCGATCCACTGAAGGACAATCGCTTGCTTTTACAAGCACAAGCTCTAGATGACACTGATGAAGCAAAGCACACAGCTGTAGTAGTTAATGAGTTGTCCAAAGAGATCTCAAAAATTCTTATCGCTCACCCACTGAATGCAGAAAGAGCATGGCCAATCTCGTCCTTTTACGAGGTTGTGGCATTCGGATTGAGGTCTGTTGGCTTAACCCTTATGCTATATCTAATCTTTTTCTTTCTGCATCTGGTGTGCATTTGCCTTCTCCTATGATATATTTTATGGATAATCTCACAAAAGTACACTAATTTTGTCACTTTTCTCACTCGATTTTTCAATTTGCCTGCTTTACTCTATTTGGAAACAAATTACAAAAATACCCTTCATTGCTGTTCAAAAATAACATCACTAAGTTTCCTAAATTGTTGCAGGGGTATTTTTGTCATTCACTCTATTTGCAAGGGTATTTTTTTCATTTACTATTAAAATAGAGTAAAGTGAGAAAATTTAGAAGTTCAGGTATATTTTATATCTACATGGCGAAATGGCAGTCTGAAGTATATGAATTGGTTTCTTGGAAGGCTATTTTCTTCTACATATAGTTTGATTTGTGTACTGCAGGTTCCTCCATTTGAAAAGAAACATGGTCTTAGGCCATGTATGGTAGCTCCTACTAAAATTATAGCGGGTCTAGGTTTGTCACTTGGTATTGACATCCTAGAAGCACCTGGAGCAACCGGAGATTATCGTACACTTTTGACCTCCAAAGCTACAGCCATAGCCAATGCTCTTTCAGCTCCTTCAAATCCGTGCCCTAATGTATTTGTACCTGGTGAAGATGAACTAAAACCAGGCCGGTCAGATGGTTATGATTTTGGCTTTCTCCATGTTAAGGTAATAGTGATGAAGCCTTCTCATTGATCATAAATTTATGAAAGTTGATTCATATATGTCAATAATGTCATCCAGATGCATGAATGTTATGGACTTAGTTAACAAACATGACAAATTAACAGTTTATTTCAGATAGCTTTTGCACATAACTACCCCCAACTTTAAACTTTTACACCCAACTACTCAAACTTCCAAAAAATTGCAAATAGCTTCTTTTCACCCGAGAATAACAAATATCCCCTTGACACTAATAGCAAAAAAGACTTCATAACTACCAAAAACATTTTAACTGGATGTAGAAAACGGTTGAGTGGATGTAAAAAGACTCCTTAAAAGATAGAACGATTAAAACATATGAGAAAATGGTATTTTTTTAGATTGGGTCTAGGGCGCTTGAGTCATTTTTGGTAAAAAAGAGCTATCTGCACCTTTTTTTTTAAAAAAAATTAGGTAATTGTAATGTTTTATAAGCTGAGGATAGTTATGTGCAAAAGACATAGTACTAACTATCTCCGATTAAACCTCAACCAATGCTGACTATTGTTGGATTGGTTGCGGGCTCTGATGATGAGACTTGAATTAGTAATTCTGGAGATTCTATTGCAGGCAGTAGATGATGCAGGTCATGATAAAGCGAGCCTGTTCAAAGTCAAAGCATTGGAAGCTGTAGACAGGGCAATAAGGCAGCTAGCCAAGCTCTTGATGCAGGCTGAGTCAACCGGGAAATTTGAGTACTTCCTCTGTGTCACCGGAGACCACTCTACTCCGGTTGAATATGGTGACCACAGCTTCGAGCCAGTTCCATTTGCACTTTGCCGTCTGAAAGACTTTGTGGGTGCAGTGGGCGGGAAATCTGTGGTTGCAGAAACCTCCCTTGACCCATTTCCTCTTCCTACAGTCAAGGCCGGTGAAGAGAGCTTGGAAGTGGCACAAGAGGGAGGAAAAGAGTTGAAAGCTTTCAGCTATGACTCGGTCTGTGAGTTCAATGAAATAGCAGCAGCGAGGGGGTGCCTAGGGCGGTTCCCGGGTGGGGAGATGATGGGCATTATAAAGACATTTCTGAAACTAAATGCATGAAATGCTTCTCGATTTCTTTGACCATCCTGGTTTCGCCATGGCCCTGTTTTTGAACCGTAATATTGGCCTACTACGTGATGTTATATGTGTGTGTCAATAAAATTCTGGGGGTTTTCATCAATCGAGCTGCTCGAATAAATAGAGACATTAAAATTTTAATAATATTGTATCACATTTAATATCGACAGGGAGGTGTTACTACGAGGAAGAGACATGGTCATTACAGGTCGGGCCAAGTATCAAGAGAAGATGACTTGGAATTCGGAAGAGGAGGTGAAAGGAATTATATTACATTTTAGAGGGCTCTGATGGGCATTATAAAGTTTAATGCATGCAATGCTTTTTGATTTCTTTCCTCTTCCTAATTTGGCCATGGGTTGTTTTCAAACCCGTAGTGTTATCTTTGCAAAATATCCTCTATTTTTATTAGCAGATTTCTGATTTTACTCTTAATGAGAGTATCTGATTGAATGTAATATGATTTCTCCTAAGAGGGTAAAATCCTGACTTTGCCAACAAGTAAGGGTTTAGGGCTACAAGAAATTTTTAATATATAAGGCTGTTTTGCAAATTAACTCCTGTAGATCATCCTCAAGTTCAATATATAGAGTTGTTGGAGCCGTAGATCCTCAAGTTCAAGGCCGTCGATACCATCCTCCTCCTCTCTGTAAGGTATAATCTCTTCTACTCAACCCTTGTTTGTGTACATCTGTGGTTTTTTTTTGTCTGTTTGGCTTCCGAGATTCTGGAGGAAACGGTAGGAAAACTAATTTGAATGGGCTTTCTAGATTCTGGAGGCATTGCTCATAGAAGTGGGATCACTTTGGAATTGAGAGAGTTGAGCTTTAATGGTTTTTATATTACTATTTCTCTGCATCTTAAGACTTAGGTCATTGTTGGAGTGAATTGGTTTGTGCTTTTTGTCTTCCTATTGTTCATAAGTTGTATCTGACATTCTTATTTATTTTCAAGTTTCCCCCAAATATTGAGCTGGAGGCAATTCCATGTATCTAAGAACATTTCTTCTATGTATCATTGCTAACATAGATTATAATTTGATCAGCTAGCTAATTAATAACTGTGGGTAAAATTTATGTCAAAGTATTTGCATCTAACCCTGAATTAATCATTTCAGTTCATCCTCTAGAGCATTTTTCATCTTCTCTGTCAACAGGAAATATGCATTTATGTTGTGGAGGAAGTGATGCAGTTGTCGATCCTGCTACATCCCATTTGTCCGAACGTCAGCGTGCATTCCCTCTTTTCCTCCTTCTTCCTCATCTTCCGGATGTAGCTTTCTTTCCGCTCTCTGTACTGATTCATCTCTGCATCAGGTACATGTTTTTTGCTTGACAAATTATTTTATTTTTGCTTCTGGTAACATTAC
>JAYMTN010001116.1:0-13666 GCA_036897425.1 Erodium trifolium | reverse complement strand
TCGGCCACTTTAATGCCCCGCTTGGTTACAGGCTCAGGCGGCTGAGCCCGGCGATTATGACACTTGAAGAGCCCTAATATGAAGTTTGATACTCCTTCATACATGAGTGATGTGGGACGTAAGGTCAGTAAACACAAAGTAATGAGCGATTCAAAAGAACCGATCGAGAAGACTAAACTCCTGATCGAAAGCAACTTCAACCCTATTTATAACATGCAAATAGATTGATCCACACACCAACCAACGGTGAAATGAGCCCTTTACAAGCTTTTCTTTGCTGCTTCCGCTAGATCTCTCTGCCTGGATGTGATGTCAGGCAGATGAGTTGAGAGTAGAAGAAGCAAAAAGAAGCTTGGCAAAGGGCCGGCCTCCTGCTCCATATTCTATACTTGGGGGAATGCTACACAAAACTATTCAACCATGTTTTTAAATTACCTCCCACAACAAAACCTACGAGGCCGCTGCCTTAGTCAAACATTAAAGTTTATCCTACCCAACGTTTCCAAATTACCTCCCCGGATAGCCACTGTACATGTCAGGACTTGTGCATATGTACACGATATGAGTTGCCTTACTCGGCTGCAACATGTTGCAGCCATTTGGATTGATAACCTTTTGCCTTGCTTGGAGCAATGATCTCCATTGCACTGTGGATACATTTGCGATACGAAAAGTCTTCATCAGTTCCATCTTCCCTCTCCAAAATAAAGCATTTTGTAGATTTATATATAGAGTGATGCCCAACCTGCAACAGCCAAAAAGGGTGTCACTGACCGACCATTTGATTAAGAGATACAGTATAGCAATTCACAAGTTTTTTGGAAAAGTAATGTATTCAGGAGTTATCAGTGGAACGCTAAGTAGACTGAAATATGAGGAAACAAATTTAGGTCTATCAATATTGACATGGTGATGTAATTTTAAAAGTCAGCTTAATAACTCAACTGATTAAACAGTGAAAGAAGTGTGTGACCAGAATGGATGAGATTCTTTTACCTTAATATTTGCATCACCAGAACCAATTTTCTCCTCTTTTCGAGGGTGAAAATACAATGCCTTCATCAAGGTAGTCTTGTCTGCATCACTTAGTCTTTGATCGATGGGGTACCTACAAATCAAAAGAGAGTGATAAATAAGTAACAGAGCATCCAGATAAATGACAACTGTATTTTTTATATGTAGGAAATTACAGCGAAGGCAAGAAGACAATAACAAGACATGATTACATGTCATGTATCCTCTTTATTAGTAACATTAGTAAACGCATAGGTTGGACAAAAAAACATAAAATAAGATTATTGAAAGAATAACTTACTTGTGTAGTATAGACCTTATTGCCTGCCCCAGCTTTTGAATATCATTCAATGTCCAAGAATTTCTGAGGAAGGCTTTTGACACACTTCCCAATTGTCCGCGGCCTTTCAGTGCAGAGCCAGCCATCGTCTGGCTAAACGTAGCACCATCTTTGTCAGACGCCCGCCTCCAAGGTTTGGGCACTTCAATCTTTACACTCTGCTTGAGGCTCTCACTACCCAATAAGTTGTAAATGTCTACAGGATTAGCAAGTTCATGTCCCTGTGCAATGACAACAGAATAGAGAAGATCAGAGATCATTACAAGGTAACATATTGCACTCAATAAATATATAAGAAAAGCAAAGCAAAATCTGTAAACAACAAAATATGAAGACAAAATCGAAACATTTGAAGTTCATGTTACAAGAAATATTCATCCTGTCTCATTTTGTTTCCAATTTTAACTCACTCCTCCTAACAATAAAAGTAAAATTACCTTCCCAGAGTATATGATATCAAACTCTCCACCAGTCCCAACTGGAGGAACCTTTCCCCAGGCCAATGCATCTAGACTCCCCTGAAGACCATCCACAATCTGAGACTTTGCAGCTTTGATGAAAGACTGACCAGGAATCTGCACAAGTTCAAAACAGAAATGTGAATGACATGGTTCCATGACAATCTTTGATATGATAAAACAAGAAAATGTCAAAAGGAAAGTATATATGAGAACTAACAGAGAAGCAAGCTTGCATAAAGGGTGAAGAGACAGAGCCGTGTTTTTGTTGTCTTGCTAAGCCCTTCCCATTTAAGCCAACAAACTCCCCCGTGGTTGATAAACAATCTGCTAGAAGTAAAGAGTGTTGAGGAAGTATATTCTTTCCAATGTCCGATACGGCAGAATCAAGACTCTGCAATTGGAATAGTTAGAAGTCATGCAACAGAAGTGAGAACATTAAAATATGCAGAAATAGGATAGTGAATAAATAAAACGTATATAGAAAGAAGATAAATCAAGTAAAGAACGCACATTAAGAAAATACTTCCATCCAGCACCTATTCCATAGGCCAAACAGAAATCCTTAACATTATCGGGATGACTGCGAGTCCAGTCAATCATATTAGTTATCTGAAGACAGTTATCCACAAGGGCGCTCCAATATCTTTTTTTGTTGCAATCATCTGACATTGAAACCCTTAAGTAGAGTTCACCCGAAGAACCAAAACGATGCTTCGACTGATTTGGAAGATCTTTCCATAAAATATCCACTTTCTTGATCCCAGCGAATCCTGTAGAACATTCGTCCCAAGTACATAAAGCATGTCGAAGTTTATCCCAGTACAGTTCAAGAGATAGCTATAATTGATCATTGCACAAATAGAACATTCTTCATATCATTTCACATAGCTTTTAAGTCCTTAAAGGGAAATATATATGAAATTAAAGAGGGCAATGCACTAAAAGACCTCTTATAACTGTCCCAAGAAAGAAAGGTATCACCAGGTCTCGAACTGTTTCTAATGAACAATTCTTGGGGTTCTTGATTATTTCAACAGTAATGCAGCATGTATCATTATCTTCCTTCAGCATGCTCTCATAAGAACAGTCCCTGACATTTAACCAAGAAAAAGAGAATTAAAGTTCCATTTCCCTAATAAGCATCAGTATATGTGTCCACATTGGAATGAAGCCTCAGGTTTGGGCAGAAGAAGCTTGCACTTCACCCATGACAAAATTTTAAAATCTCAAAAAAAGATTGATGTAAGCCGCAAGTTAGTTAGCACCACAGCTAAAGTAAGGGTACCGATAAGTTTTTTCAATTTTCCAAGTGACAATCCATTAGCATATTTAAGATAATGTTAGTACTTACAAGTTAAATACTCAACACAATCATTAAAGCACAAAAAAGAAAAGATCATAGATGAGCATTATATAAATCCCTTGTGTGAGAGACAAAGGAATAACTTACTTGCTTGTTATATGGCAATCGGGGAGAATGGTTTTTGAATCTGTTCTGGTGGAGTTCAACTTCTTGCAAAGAGCATCAATTATAGAATGAACTTTTATTCTTCTCCTCTTTAAAACTTCCTGAAAGCATACAAATGCATACCATAGAGTGGGACTTAAATAAGCACACAAAGCAAGTGTACTTCAAGATTACACTACCTTGTGCACATGGAAATGGCAAACCCATGGACTGACATGCGTGTGGCTTATCTGCTGTGAGAAGCTATAACAGAAACACTACCAGTTTAATGAAGGCAAAAACATAAACCATGAAGGGAAAGGGAAATCTAAGAGATGTAGAAACTCACGTTATCATAAAAGTAGAAACGATGTCAGAAAAGAGAACTCTCTCCAAGTGATTCTTAACTTCTAAGGCTCCATATTCAAATCCATGCCTTCGTTTTCCAAGTTCCTTGGATAAATATAGTGATACAGTTCGGTGGCCGCCTTTTTTTGAGCCACACTCTAGAACACTCTATGATCAAATCAGATGCACAAAAAGTTGTTAGGCACCCAACAGATAGTATATACGTAAATAAAGTATGTCTGCTGTGGGAGAGAGACTAGGGGATTACCTTCAGATTTAAGAGCGGTGAACTTTCAAGTACACTTACTGGTTGGTCCAAAGCACTATATGCAGCCTCAGAAAAGGCACTAGCAGATGATGGACCAACAGGTTGGCCCACCAGCTCATCGAAAGCACTAACACTGTCACCATGAGTGCTACCACTTGAGGCAGATGCACAATCATCCATACAGTATGAGAACTGAACGAGTTGATTTCCATATGCATTTCTCACCGTACCATCATATGCATAGTGCAGATCACGCATAAAAAACATAAGCTTACGGTGCAGTGTTCCAGGAAGCTCAGCATTGTCACTGAAAGAACTATCCCTATTTGTTACTGAATGAACAAAACATTCTAATGGATTTAATCCAGTCAGAAAAGAATTTTCAATAACTGCATAAGGAATAAAAGTCCGAGCACATTCAATAGTATCTTGAGACTTCTGTTTGTTCCATTCAGCACAAGAGAGCTTGTGTGGAATTCTAAAGGATAATGGAATCAGTGAATGCTGCACGCCGAGGCACATGCTGTGCTGTACTATTCTCAGCAAGTTACCCTTGCTTCCTGACTTAAACATAGCTATCAGAGAATTGTCCTTACTTGCATGCTTGAAAACTAAACCTTGAATATCACGAAATACTTGCTTAAAAGCATCAACAGAAGCTTGACTAAGTGCAGCTGATTTCTGCTTCTCATAACATAGATACTCCACTTCAGAAACCATAGTATTCTCATCATTTTCATCTTGCCCAGCAAGAAAATCCTGATTAGAATCAACCATCAACTGTTTAAAATTGCATGTTTGATCTGCTTCTCGCAAACCATAAAATATGTCATCAATCATATTCTCCCGTGAATACGAGTCTGAAGAGAGGTACAAATCTGACAGTGAAACACTTAATCCCCTCATTGACAACCACTCACAAAGAACTTCTTGTGCAGTATACAAGAAGTCTAAAACATTATCCGGGAAATGCTCCACGAGACTCTGAAAAATGTTGCCACCAGCTCGTAACCAATCAACTCCCTCAGAACAAGATATGACTTCTCCGTCGTGAATACAAACACCATTGTCTGGAAAATTATAACTAAGATTTGGAGGAAGTAACATGCTGAATAGTTGCTTGCCAGTCCAAAAACAACTTTCAAGTTCAGGTGCCTTGATGATTGCAGGTGCCGGCAATTGATGATCACAGAACATTTGCAGCTGCTGCATTTGAAAATGGTCCAGAAAAACCCCATCCTCCATGACCAGATGGGTTGCAATTAAACTATCTTGATTAAGTGACAAAAGGTTCCTACCACTCTGTCTATTTATTAGCTGTTTATCTAAAGCAACGAGCTCACTCAGCTCCGCTCTAGAATCAATTGACTGAGGAACATATCCATGAAAACAATCACCATCAAAATCCCCCCGAAAGGGTGAGCAGCAGATTGGGTTTAGAGAAACAACAAAGGTTATTGGGAGAACCTTAACAGACAATGCAATAAGGGAGTGCTGATGTATGGATGGAGGCCTATTTACCAGCAAAATATCACCGTCATGTAGAGGCCTAAATACAGTGTCTCCAATCTGAAGATCATCCGTACGGCGTATACGAACCATGCTACCTTTTCTTCGAACATATATCTCTCCCTTCTCAAGAAGACGGATATCACAAGAAGCATTCAACTTTTCCCAATTCCATGTGTTAAAAGTTTCAGAAATTTGCATCCTTTCTGCAATATTACAAGGTATACCAATCTCGCTAACCTTTAAATTGGGATTGCCTGTGACAACCATACGGAAACAATTGTTAGATCTCTTCCCGAGAACAACATCTTTGATCCATCGCAGACCAGCTGACTGCGTTGCAGTATCTTTAAACTTAATTTGTTCCGTAAAAACAGATTCTTTGCTCGATGACTTGTCTGGGCCAAGCTGCATTTTGAAAGTACAACAGTGAGCCAAACGAAACAGAACATAAGAGCTACTGAAGATGTTAAAAGGGTGGCGCAGCGCGTGAAGGGCCCACCAATACAATTGTGGGGGCTTATAGAGTGCCATTCATGCAAACAGTTTTACCCCTAATTTTAAATAGGGGTCATTTGTGTGTTTCCTTGATTTGAATCCCTGACTTCAAGGTCACATGGCGACTAACTTACAGCTGAGCCAAAGCTTAAGTATGAAAAACAAAGTACCAGAACTTGCCTTGGAAACTTTTAAGCAATCAACAACATAAGATCCTAACTCATTAGATTTCCCTCGGAAATCAACCAACTTCTTGTAAGCCCTGGTGCGATCATCCTGCAACCATGTGTCAGGTAAACAGCAACCGGTGAGATTAATGGAATAATGTTTTTATAGAATCTAAGGTTATATGCTTTACAACGAAAATCTAAAAAAAAACAAAGAGCAAAATACTTACAAACACCAAACGCTGCCCACCAGAAAAGGCATGCATAAACTCTGTCACGCGGTGAGAATTGGGCGTTACAGGAAAACAGTTTAGAAAAAGCAAATCCACCCTTGGGACATACCTCATGATGAGCTGCGGATCAATATCTTTCAACAAATGATGAACCTGAACATCAAACGGACCATCATAAACACATCAGATTTTATGAGAAAAGGGAAGAGAAGTAGTGATAGTGAGAACAGAAAATTAAAGCACATCACTGTCTTAGAAATAAGCAAATCCTTAACTAATGCAGAGAATAGTTTAAGATTAATGAAATAAAGCATAGTACAGAGAGAAATTGATGTGAACATAACAAGTCATCCACAAACAATTAATGTGGCAGCCAAATTGGCTTGTGTATGTTTCAAACTGTATTTATAAAGCAGAAAAATAGAATACCAAATATCTATAGGGTACATGATACGAACCATCACTAACAATGTAATAGAGTCCAGGATTTCTTCAATTTTTCATGATAAGGATAATGAATTACTCCCTCTGTCCCAAATATTTTTTGCTTCATGTGAGGTCATAGTACCTGGGCATGAGTCAGAACTCTTTTGTTAGGTTTTGTAGAAGTTTTATCTTGTTGTTCATCTTTTGGAATAAAATCCCAATAGTCCTCTGGTAAACCAGCCCTGAGTCTTCTTCTGTTGAATCTTGTTGGTTGCTTGTCAATTACTTCTACAACGATTGTAGTTTTCTTAAAAAGGTCTTGCGATGAGACTTTAAACTTCATTGGCGAATACCAGCGGTATGGATTTGGCTAGTTATTACACAAAAAGAATCAAAATTGAAAAGTGCATAATGGATGAAGATTTATGAGCTAAGTTATCTAACTTACAATACAATATTGACAACCCTCCTTTTCCCCAAGGAGCAATTCCCTGGTGGATGAACCAAGAAAGAGTAAATATCAATACACAGCAAACAGGAAAAAGAGTATCAATGCCTGTGATTTGAAAATAAACAGCAGAAGTGAAGTTTATAGCCAAAAATAAGAAGAGGGTGAAATCATCAATAATTCATCACATTTGTTCAAAACAGAAATTAATTCTCAAGCTCCCATTTGAAGTGTCACCTTACCCTTTTTTTATGACACAAAAGAACTGCACTTATTTCTTATACTATTATTTAAATGAGTTAGTTATACAGATTTGAGTTAGTTATAACAAGGATACAAGCGGGAAAATACTAACATAAACTTTTTCCTAGAGGCCCGGCAGATTTACCTAGATTTTCTTCTCTTTGATTTACCTTAGTAAAGGTGAAGAAACGAGTGTAGTTAATAATGCACTGTTTCAAAGTTAAGCAAGAGGAATTAGGTACCTGACCTTGACCTGCTGCTCTTTCCGAATAGATTTGCATCTAGGGCAAACTTTATTCAAAATCTGTGCAACCTCTGATAGATAATAAGGGTGGAGTACAGCAAACGGAAATTTGATAACACCACAATGACCTGAAAAGCCAATTAATGTTTCAGCATGGTTTCAAGTAACAAACAGGACATAAGAGAATATCAACTAACTCGCTTTTATGTAACTCATCCATTCATACCTTCACAAGATTTTGAATCTTTGGCACCACATGTGGGGCACTGGTTAGACGGATTAGGAAGTCCCAACTGAGGATTAGTGACTTCACTTACTGCATCAACAGATATAACAGATATCTTCTCCTGGTACAGCACCAAGACTAAAATGAACATATAATTCACATCAACAATGATTTTATGCATTGTAAGACTAATAGTCCATATACAGTCCAAACTATAGGAAACCATGTGGCTTTTGAATATCATGTGATAACCAGAACAAAGCAAAACATTCACAATGCATAAAGTGGTGAGAAACATTGCAGTAGCTCTGTATGCTGGTACAGTAAAATTGAAGGTGAAATGACAACCACTAAAAGGATAAGGAGACGGTAAAGGAGAGCTTAGAAAGAAAAGATAGACCTCTGAATAATCAACTGATGGGAATCATAAAAGAACGACTAGTTGAACTTGTTAAGAAATTTTTGAGGATATAAAATTATTAAACGTACTGTGATAATAATAGTACTCAGACCAGCAGGAATATCAATTTTAGCATACCCGTTTCCATTTCTTTCGACTTATTGATACACAATACTATAATGGTATTCAACTTTGTAAATTAATGATAGAATTATAAACCGCCACTTTGTAAATTAGTAATGATAGAATTACTAAGCTAGCAAACATTAAAAAATTTAGAATGACTCATCAGAGAGGGCGAGAATTCAATAGCAGAAATAATACAGGTGAGTTTATCAACTTCTAGACAGACACTAGAAAATGACGTGAAAAAAACAGATAAGTATACAACATTTATTAAACAAGTAGGCACTAGGCACCCACTCAGATATTTGATTTGAAGTTAGTAATTCCATCCCTAACATACATCTAAATCATAAGTTATATATGAGCAACAATAATCCTATCGGTAATTGGATGAGGAATTAAATTACTATCTTGTGGTAGATGTATACATGTAAAAGCATATATATCCAGAATCAAACAAAACAAAATAAAGTTAGCAAAATGCAGACAGATATGAACAGAACTGATGCATTATTGCTGAAACCTGTCTTTCCTATTCCAACTAATTTCAGCTTGCACTCGTTCTAGCACAGTAGGTAAGTTTGATCAACCAATTAACCCAAAGCCGAAATTAGCAAAATACAAGTAACTGGACATGGGGGTGTGCAAACAACTAGTTGATCTATTAGTATGACTTTAATAATCTGTTACGGGCCGTACGGACCGGTACAAGGTGGGATAAGCCCACCACCAAGTGTGGCCGGTTAGGATAGTCGGCTAAGGGTTTTGGTATTAGTTTGTTTCCTTTTAATTAATGCCTTTAGTTTACAAGTTGTATTAAGATTTGGAAAGTTGGGTAGTTTAACAATTAAGGTTATAATAGGATTAGGAAACCTCCTTGGCTATATATACCAAGAAAGAAGAATAAACAATTTACGAATTGAGAATTAAATAAACTGTTTAGTTCTCTACCAGAGATCAGAGCTCTCTCTCTCTAACGAGTCCGTGTCATCCATCCATGGAGACAGCGTATTTCGGCCCTATGCGATCCCGTAGTCAGGGTCCTAACATAATCAAATTAAAATGTTCGATTATCAAAATATACTAATCAAATTGAACTATTTTACTGTACTAATCGAATCAAACTAAATTATTTCGATTCAATTAGATTACTAATCAATTTCTCAAATATAACACTTATTTTACCAAACAAATGAAGTCATCTTACATCACACACAAAATTACATTTTAAGTACGTATAGATGGTCAAAATATAATATTTATATTAATAGTTTATTTACTTAATTAACTGTAAATGTGTATATATATTAGTAAATTTAAAATGAATATAATTATAATTCAATTAGTTTAGCTATCTAATTTTCATAATCAAAGTCGAACTGAAGTTATAAAATTAATCAAATCATTTTGTTTTCGAAAATACTCAAATACTGCAAACCCCTTAGACATGGTTGTTGAGAAAATATATACATATATGAAGAAAGGAGGATTTATATCGGCATTTTGTGAAAGTAAATAGTCAAGATAAAAAAAAAAAAGAGCACTTACTTTATCAGTCTCGGTTAAGACACTAAAATTTATGGCTGTCATGATACCAAATGGCGCTTCCTGTTCTTCATACAATTCATTGTCCATTGCGGTAATGAATTAAGGAACCTACACAGCATATTGAAATCATTAAAAAAGATAACAATAGAAAATTTTACTAGTATAAACTATATGATATATTACTTCACCAACTAAGACAAGAGAGCACAAGATGTTCAACTAGATACAACCATTAACAACACACAAACATATGGTGTATAGTTGCACAGCTAACCCACGCATCAGCACCAATAGATAACTTACGACAATGTCAAAAAACAAGGTTTGATAAGAACCAAATTGATCAGATCTGCAAGATTTTTTAGCTGAAGGTATACAGCAGCTTCGTTTGTTAAATATATTGTGTTGGATCAAAGTTGGTTCAAGTCTCCACCAATTATTAAATAATCTTTCCAACTGTCTGCCATAAAGTATGGAATTATAAAGGAATACATAATCATCAGAACATAAATTCAGGAAAAAAATTATAATATATGTATTTTATGGCCATGATGAAACACACTCCACAAAATATGCATACCTTTATATTTCTATATATGATAAACTAAATTGTTTTCTGATTCGGGTTTTGTCCATAAATTAAAAGAATTTTGTAATTTTCCAGATCAGGAGATTTTTGGTTTCCTAGTTCTCTCAGCAAGGTCCATCCAAGGATACTGGAGAAAGCAGCTTATCAACAAACTAAAGTATGGGCACGGATAAGATACAGTGCTTGTAGTTTTATAAAGAAGTATCATACAAAATTGTGAAAATTGATTTATTGGCTGAAAGGTATGAACATGTGGAAAATCTGTCGTAACTAGGAATTAAGGCAGGCATCAGTCATACACTACTTCACATTTCGCTACATTATACCTATAGAATTAGATTTTGCACCCAATTTGACCATGCATCAATGTGTTATACCAGTAGTAATTCATGGACAACAACAATAACCACAAACCTTCTATCCAATACCTTAACAATGTTCTCTTCTACAGTGATCTAAGCGTACTGCAAGAACAAAACCCAACGACAACCACGATTTAAAGTCTAAACACCCCCATGCACACACCTGAACTAAGCTTGGAACTTACGAGACCATCAATAAATCATAAGGAACATCGATCCCACCACCTAAACCAAGTTCATCATGATCACACAACAATCAACAGTTCACCTATGCATGATCACTCACCGCAATTTCAACTAATTAACTTCTCTGTTTCTCATCAGCTCAACACTTATGATTTCACACAAAGAAAGCACCCATATAACACCAGTGCAATTCCATCAAAGTATACAGAATCTCAACAACCATGAACAAAACCAACAAGGACACACAAGATTTCAATCCACATTGTGCAGAATCTTCAGCCTCTAGCCATCAAACTCCAAAATCATGAACCAGAAAGCACAAACCAACATTCAATTTGACGATTCTTCAGTGCCTAGACACCACCATAACGTACGATCGCCCGAAAAAACATAATAGAATCAGAACAATTATGAGAAAAAACAAGAGAAATGGAAGTACGATCATCAACATTGAACATGCAACAGCTATACCTACTATCAAATACACATAGAAAGCAAAATGAAAGAGTAACAGTGTTCACTTACACTAATTTTCTGTAGGCGAAGCAGAGGAGAGAGTTCGAGAGCGAGTAAGGTTAGAGTGTGAGAGTGGAGAAGAAGATCAACTGGTAAAGGCTTGATAAGGAAGGAAGAGGCAATTCTGTAAATACAGAGAATAGAGGGTCGTAAATTATATAGGAAGAAAAAGAGAGGAAATGGTTAGTTTAGACTTTAGAGGCCGCCGGTACTGGTAGACCGATAGCCGAGACAAATGGATTGTCAGATACCCCTATTCGTATCCACAATTACTAAATTACCCCTGCATCCAATATGTACGACAAGAGGACGATTTATAACCATGATCATTAATGATATTGACTTATGGCTCAACGTACTTGTTTCTATTCACGGTATGTAGAAAGAGAAAATTAAAACAAAAAAAAATATTCAGATTGATCTCATTATCATTCATATGAATAATCTTTTCACCAGTTACATTTTTATCAGTATATAAATTTTTTATTATTTTATGTTAAGAAATTTGTAACTTGTATGATAAAATAAAGCTAACGTGTTAAATAATTGGATCCATACAATGTGACCAAATCATTTTGCCGGTGCACAGTTGTGAAATGGAAGGGGTAAATTTGGAAGAAGAAGGGACAAAATTGTAAAAAGAGAAGGAAAGGAGTGGGGGTAAGTGAGGAGCAGTAAATATTGTAACCGTATGTGACCTCATTTCCCAGCTTTTCACCTGTTAAGCGCAGCTCAGTCAGCTCACCACAGATTCGATTCAGCTACGCTTTTCCTCTACTCCCATTCGCACGCGCTCCGCACCAGCCAGCCACTGCCATTTTATGTTATCGGTGACGCGACATCAAGTCGCGTCATCTATACGCGCTATTATCGTGGAGCATTTCACTCTATCCATTACCACTCCTGATCCGTGTTTTTTTTTGCTATTTCCAGTCAGGAGAAAGGTTCGGTAAAATCGCTTTTGGGAGTGGCGTGATTGAAAAGTGGAGCGAATGGAGAGGGGTATATTATTAGATCGCGTTCCGTCCGAAAGTGGAAACGTCCGTAGAAGAGAAGCACGGTGACTAGTGCTTATGCAGTAGACGGAACGTGGCAAACATGCGGTGGGCCCGGGGAAGAAACAATCGGACAACCTTTTAGTCTTCCTCTGAATAGCAAGACAGTACCCAAATCATTGTGGGCCTACTTTATTGATCTTGTTGTTTCAGTATCAAAATTATCTCCGATCAAATTGAATCGGAATTTAAATCGTAATAACCTTTCTAGTGCTTCTATGTCAGTTTTAGATTGAGAATTGCATTTATCTTCATTGAAGTTCAGATCAAGACCTGATATAATATGAAGATGGTAGAGCAGGGCCACGATGGGGAGCTATATATGTGTGGGACACTTAATTTGGAGAGAGCCGCAATAATTGTAGGAGAGAGGGGAAGGTAGTGTTTAATGCTGCTACAATAAATTGGGTGATGGTTTTGGGATGGTCTTTCTTGGGTTTGTCAGAGGTGTAGCAATTTTGTTGATAGCTACAACTCAATGTCTACCACAAAGAAGCAACTAACTCATCACCCCCACTAGATCTACAATTATTTACTACGATTTCTATACCCAAACCCTAACTAGCTTTCAACTTTTAGGCTCATCTGTTCTTCCATGGATTGAAAATACTATCATGCCTTATCGAGACTATAAGAACATGTGCAACAAGAAGAAATAGTAAGAGAAAGTAAGAGCACGTACATGGCAGGGGCAAATGGGCGAGGCAGGGAGCAAGGAGCTGCTGCTGCGGGGTTCAGAGGTTCGGCGGTGTGGGGCGGAGAGTTCGCAGAACACGGGGCAGGAGCACGAAGCAGAAACCTGCCTCGTGCCTCGCGGGTCCGGGGCAGGAGCACGGTCTGGGGCTTGCCCTCTCACGTGGTGACAGTTATGTGACGGTTATAGTCGTTGCATTTTGCGACGGTTATGTGCAACGGTTATATATATATATATATTTTTTAAATTCAAAATAAATAAATAAACCATTTCTCCCCCAACTATAAATACCCCTCACCCATTTCATCCAACCCACAA
>JAYMTN010001115.1:0-13667 GCA_036897425.1 Erodium trifolium | reverse complement strand
CGTGACATGCACGTGTTCTGATGTCTAACGGTGCTGTTAATTTTAACAGTTTTTTATACTTTTTGCAAAAAAAACAAACGTTTTGAGTCTGGAATTGCAACGAAACGTTGACTCGGGTTAGGACGTGAAAACGAAATGTTGAGAAAGGTTGGGAACCGACGTTATCCCTTTATAGAATGGACCTGTGTTTCTGCCAATTGATTGTTTCTCCTTATGACCCCATGAATATTGAAGGGATAATTATAACTGTCTTTATTTATTTTGTAACTTTTTTTTTTGAGACAAATGGGTATGCATTCGATTAGAAACTATCAAAACATACATTCAGTTCAAAAGACAAACAACGACTAGGGACTAAGCCCGAAACAATCCAAGAAAAAAGATGAGTTCCTCTTTCGTAAAGTGAAAAGGTAACCCGACACTCATGGATGATAAAAGATCTTCTACACAACAACCGTAGAATAGGAAGAGAACCAGTAGTGCGCCCAATAAACTGGGTCGAGGAATCTAGGCACCCATAAAGGGGGTTGGCCTGACTCATACCAGGTCTCTGACGGTCACCCTAGGGAACATGGCCCTTCCAGATAGGGCTTGGCACCGGTTGGGGGGTGAAAGCGTCAAACCCCCAACCCCGAGACCACCTATCATAAGTACCGACGAGGCTGTTTACCAGTCCTCGTCGTTGTAGGTGAAGTGTCCTCGGTGAGCTTGTCTTGATCCATCATTTCTTCTTCTAACTGCAGGATGGTCCTCTTCCAAGTTGCCCTTCATTGTGCTCCCCTGCGAAATATCTCCCGATAGCCATAGTCCCTTCTTCCTCCATTGTCCGTATGGTCTGCCCATGCCATTCATGGTCAGTTCCCCAGGGATTCCTGTATGGATTGGTCCTTTTGGTTGCGTGCGATTGATGTTTGGCTTTCCCCCTTGATTCTCGATCTTCCCGGAGAAAGGTGGCGAGGAATTTTTGCTGATCCGGAGGGATTATAGGTGATGTGGTTCGAAACCACGGGAAACCTACAATCGATCCCTTCCCCTTCTCGGATTGGCCTGAAGTTGTCTATCGTTGTCGGCTTAGGTGAGGTTGCGATCCTGATCATTTTCCATCCCCCGTTGGGTATGACGGCCTTTGGGCTAGTCTTCCCCGGCGGTTGTAAGTTTGCAGTCCACTCCCGAAGACCTGTAGAAGGAGAAAAAACAAGATGCCCCGCAGGGATCCTTGTCAGTAATACCGGTGCTGGCTTAGCCGGTGACAAACCCAATATTTCGCCATTAACATGTTGAGTAGATGTCGGAGCTCGCAACCAGTCCCCGTAGGAGTTCTCTTTGTGGTTTTCTCCAAGCGGGGCAATTTTTGCATGTGGAGACAGTGTGGCCGAGCCGACCACAGTAGTGATAGAAAGAAGGTAACCGTTCATATTCCAAGCGAAAAGTCACCGGTTCCGGCTTCCCTACCAATTTCATTATCAGATATCGTTGCAACGGACGTGTGACATCAATGTCCAAGCGAAGAACCAAAAAGGGGACTCAAGTTATCTGGGTATTCGGTTGGGGGAGTGAGTCCATCCCCACTTTTTCCACCTCCTTCCCGATACTAGAGGCTATAAGATCCCTCATTGGAAGGGTTCTCGCTTCCAGAGGGACATCCGAGATACGAACTGTCATACGGATGCTTCCGAAGCTCAAGTAGTTTGGTTGAGTCCATGGGGAAGGCCTTTCCATGAACAAACCACAGCTCCCCTTCCCTGAAACTTTCAAGGGTTTCTTGAGAGGGGAAGTAAAAAGCCAGCGTGTTTTCAGAAAGGGGCTGGATAGCCAGGTATTCTAGCTTCCAAGCATGAGATATATGAAGACATAGATCATGAGAACTTACTTCAAGAGGATCGAGCAGTCTCCCGACTAGCGCAAACCGTTTTCAAACGTCATCCACCCTTGGTACCGTATTTGGCGGTACCACTATCAATTTATCGTCATCTTCCTTAGTGCTCCGGCTAGATTCCTCCACCGAAACTCTTGTGAGTTGGGTCTGAACAATTTCAAGGCATGGTGGCGCCTGGTTTGGGATCTCACAGGTCAGGGGATTGGTTGCAAGTGTATTAGGTGGATGGATCCTTGGTTTCTCTTCCCAAGGATGATTTGCATGTTGGGCAAAGTGGCCAAAATTACAAGATAAAGTAAGATTGAGCCCTGGTGGTAGACGGTTGGGGGAGTGGGCGAAGTCACCGGAGTGGTGGGGGTGGATTTTCAGTTCTTGGATCCTCAATGAACTCCGTATTTTTGTTGGGCTTGCCCCGATGATACATGTGGAGGCGTTTGGTGGAAGAGGAGGTGAGAGAGGATGAGGAAGTAGAGAAAAGAGTGAGGCCCGGTAGACTCCGGCGAGGGGAAGAGTATAAGAGACAAGATAGAGCAGTCATAATCGCCACCTCGGAAAAGAGGGAGGGCAGTAAAAAGACGTGTTTAGAGAGAGAGCACGAGGGGCTCAAGACAGGTTATTAGGTGTATAGGATTCTGATTGGCTTTATTGGTTTATTTATATTTGTAATTTGTTACTCTCCTTTCACATAATTACTGAATCTGTCTTTTTTTGTGCAATCTAACAAAAATAACGATTTTATCCTTAGAATTTAGATTTAAAAAACAAACAATAAATAAAAATCCAAGTTGTTATATAAAATTTGAATTTTTTATTTTTAAAATTTATATGTTCACTTCTTTTTCCTACAATCATCAAAGAAAAGGGTTACATATTATAAAAAAATGAATATGTCATGATATTTTTTTGGCAATAACTCCATTATTTAATACAGAAACACCTGTCAACTACAGCTCTCTTTTTTTCCCAATTTTCCACAACAAACAAAGAAACAACTCATCAAGTCACAATTAAATGCTCAAATGTTGCTATAACAAAACCAGAGAGTGAAAGATATGTTGAGAGGAACGTAAGCACAATCCAAAACCAAAACCAAAACCAGAAACTGTAATAAACCCATGAAAATGAACCTACCTCTCTGTGTGGGGACACAAACAAAAAGGCAATGTGGTGCACAGCCCGAGTCTTTGACTTTAGAGGTGAATCTCATTATTTGGAGGCACCAACTTAATCGGTCATCATAGTCCGATGATAATCTCTCTCTCTCTCTCTCTCGCCCACTTTCTCTGTACTCTCTCTGCACTTTTCATGTCCATGCTACTTCCAAGTTACCCAGCACTGGACCTTCCCCTTCAAATAATGCAAACCCATATACATAGCACTTATGTTTTACCTTAATGTTCCGACCAAACCGAGATTGTGTCCTCAATTTCCCATACCAGGTTTCTCTCATCAACCATGACGTGTTCCCAGATAAACAAATTTGGCCAACCAGGAAGAAGCTCGGATCTAGTTTATCACATTCATATGACCAGTTTTGGCTAAATCTTACACATTTTGTAACTATTATGCTTTGTTTCCAAAAGCAGTCCTATTCATTGCACAACTACACTTTAACTTGTGAATTTATAGTCTTTTAAGGGGAAGCCAGCTCAGATGTGTCCTAGATATTCAAAATAGATCGGTCTTGGCCTCAAGGACCGGTCAAAGGAAATGCTACATAGGCAATGCTGCTAGTGAATAATGTTGCCCTCAAGGCTGTGCCAAGAAAGTCTCAGATTACTCCAAAAGACATGTAATGTCAAGCCTCTTAGTTTCCATAATCAATAGAAATCTACCTTCCCTGCTTTCACAATCACAGGCTGCAATTCTATTTTTAATCCCAATGAACACATATACTAGGTTGGAAGTCACTAGTGGATTCTAGTGATTACATGTACAATATAGGGATAATTGCAAAAATGCGGTGGACTATACTCATTTTGTAAATACTACCGGTGAACTAATTCTTTTGTAAATGACATCCCCCAACTATTTTCCGTCTTCAAATTTTTTAAAAAGTCAAAAGTACCCCCGCAAAAGTGCATACATAAGGGCTCCAAGTTGTAAAACATGTATACATGAAGGTTATAAATTGAAAAACATGTATAATGTAAAGGGCAAAACTGTCATTTCCTAAAAATGAAGTCATGTGACTGTCACATGACTAATTTCCGCTAAATATTAGGGATTTGCAGACAGAAAATAGTAGGGGAGGTCATTTGGGGAAAAAAAATAGTTAATCGATAGCATTTGCAAAACACACATAGTTCACCGCAAGATTTTGCAATTATCCCTACAATATATGCTTTTATTTTCTCGTTAACTTTCACTATAGATACCCACGTAGCACAAACTTGTCCTTAATTGATTCAACTACACAACTACACTGTCATCATACACGAAATTATTGGTTTCTATAATACTTCAGTATTTTTTTCTTTCTGCATCATCAGCCATCTAAGCTTGCACCAACACATGATAACTTCACTTTCTTTACCAAGCAAATTCATCCGTTGGGGAAGGAGTATCCACGGCCCATCCCTCTTAAAACTAATGGTTCACAAGTTAATAAGTTGACTTCACATCCTAGGGTTTTCAAGGAAATCAAACAGAAAACCAAATAAAACGCAAGTACCTGAGTTTGTAGAGGGTTCTGGCGTTCACAGAGGCCCTTGTGGCATAGAGACCAGAGAGGGTCATTTCCACTATTACTGCTGAAAATCTACTCCTACAGTTAATCAGCATAACTTCCCAAGGCTTAAATATGCTTAAACTAGTATGGAGGTTAGCATTTCCACTAGTAACCAAATAGGCTTTGTTTTTCTTCAGGTTTCATAACTGATACAGAAGTGTACAAATTTGTCGGTTACTTCTACAACATCAACCAGATAATCCTGTCTCTTCATCATGGATGATTGCCAAAGATCTCCTGATAATGATTTACAATTACCCGTTAACACCTTGTTGTGCAGGCATGATGCCATCTGTGCTACCTCAGAAAATGGGTTCTGAGACTCACTTGTTGATCCTTATACTGATGGTTGCAGCCACTGGATCCTATGGGAGTCATATTGTTAGATCCCTTTCGTGATGTATTTACTTTCCTGTTCCTGAACGCCAAAAAAAAAGTAATTACTGAAAAGCTGACATAGGTGAGGGGCTTCACAGAATAGGGACTAGACGGTAAAATCTTCATTCAACATTGCATCAATCAAGAAAAAATGACAAGAGCCTATTCATGGTTCATTGGCAATAGAATCAGCAATAGTTGACCTGATTGCGAGGAAAAATACCTTCACTGCTTCACATATGCAATCAAGCATCTATATCAGTATGCAGAGATACCGTCTTCTCATTTTATTTTTGTACATTATAATAAAACAAAATGACCAAAGAAAATCCAAACAAACAAAAACAAATCCATTTCACATATATAAAAAGTAGAAAAGATTAGAGTGAGATACTGCACTTATGCCCATTTAGTAAGCGGAGCATACCTAACCACTATTTAGTATTTAGTAGTAAACATAACATACCTTGCATTGTTATGCATCATTTTCCTAATAAGATTCGCCTATAAGCATCATTTATGCTCTCTACTTCCACATAGAAGTTCCTTAGTAACATCAGAGATCTACGGTTGATGCCTAACCATTTAAGGAGTTAGTGGAGAGTTGGAATATCAATCTTATGAGGAAATGGCTTCATCTGAAATTTCTAAAATGGTATGCACATATGTGTGGACAGTGGTGTATGAAATCATTACTATGGTAGCTACAAGAGAGTACATGCCCTCACTATCATGTAGATTGGTTCCTTACTCTTTGATCTGTTTTACATGAACATTTTCCTTCGGTTAAATATGTTTTGGGGTGCTATCCTTCAAAAAAGAAAACTTGTGCTACTTCATATAAACAACCTCGTTATTAGCAAAGATGACAAATAATGCATCCCAATATTTTTTAATAGAACAAATTTCATGCAATCCTGATTCTAGAAATCAAAGAACTAAATAAATAATTCCACAATTGTGGATGTCACGTTCATTTCGCTTTCCTTCATTATATTTTAGAATATTGAACCAGTTTTACCAATTTGTCTTGAGTATCAATGTATCAAATGGGAGCTTGACTGCCACAATTGCACAGTGATACCCTTAAGTAATTACCTAGTAGTAGTACCCATGGCGGACTAGACCTCTATCAGATCTTCATACAGAAACAAAATGTCATAAATATGTCAACACTAACGAATTTGGAATAATAAGCAGAACGGCAATGTTTTGCATCACAGTTAACATTACTTACAATAACCATTTACCATTAGCTTAAGGTTCAAATCATCATAAGCTCCAAGTAAACCTTACTCCATAAACTATTGCCCTATTACCAAGCAATACAAAATTAGATTTCCGAGGTACGCATAACTCCAAAAAACATGGCTAAAAAGATGAAATCAAAAAGTGCATAAAGTCTAAACTAAAATAGAAAACAAAAGAACTATGCAGCATTCAACAAGTGCATAAGGAACATAGAGGCTTACACTTATTGCATTTTTTCGACTTCTTCCTCTTGCTATTACATCCTTCTTCAACCCTATTACTAGTTGAAGTTGAAGTTGAAGCATAATCACGTAAAGGGTGATACTTCATGGATGCCAACTCTTCCTCGGCTTTGTCAAGCCTTTGTCTCTCCTCTTTCTGCCAAAAGATAACTTACACCACGGTCATAAAACAGTAACTGGAATCATCCACCCTCCTCAACCTACTTGCTTCAGATTAAGACACTTACATAAACCTTGTTCAGCCCAGCAATCATTTGCCTGCAAAGCCTAAGCTCCATCTCCACAGCATGTGTTCGAGACTCAATAGGCACAACACATTGCTCCACTACCTGCTTCTGCCTTCCCCTGACAACCTCCGGCTGCCAAACATTCAATGCCACAGAAGCTTGTCTGAAGGAAAACCACATGACAGCACAATTCAACTGGGTTTCCATAAAAAAACGATTTTTATGAACCGTAGCAAACAATTTTGATGACCCAAATCCAATACCTGGCTTTGCGCAAATTAGACAATTCCTCACAAGCTGACCTCAATTTATCGCTCTCTGTACCCAACCGAGCTTCCATTTCTCTGAGCTTCCTCGTATGTTCCATGACCTGACTCTCCTTTCTGAGCACCGCTCGCCGATGGGCAAGGAGCTTCTTTTGCCTGTCCCTCTCAAACCTAAGGGTTCCCGAGGATGAAGGATTAACTTCACTTTCTCAAATGTTGGAATGGAAGAAGGTGAAGATGAAGGTCAGGTACCTGGATTTGTATAGGGCTTTGCAGGTTGCGACGGGGGTTGAAGCGGCGGCGGGGTTTAGGGGGAAATCGGAGGAGAGCAAGATGGACCAAAGAGAGTCGTCGGACGATAATCGGAGGAGGCGTCTGCAGGAGATGGAGATGCAACAGAGATCCTTGTAACTGAAATTGGATTGTTTTACTCCGATTTCTAATACTCGGCTCCAGAGCTCGTCCGGTAGACTACACATGGCTTCGTTCTACTTTTCTGCACCGTGTCGATTCGTGACTAATTTATGTTAGGGAAACTCACATCTTTTCTTTGAACGGAAAAGAGGTCGGATAAATTGTTATATGGTAGAATCCACCTACTAAAGGAAACCGGAAATCGAACCAAAAAGAAAGTTCGAATATCGTGGGATTAAAGTACGTGAAACCTATCGTAAGAACTAAAAAATTGTCTCCGTCATGTAGTTGTGGTAGAGGTCGGGACCACCGAAACAACTTCGAGATTAACATAACGACCTTGGCCTACCTGAAACTTGAGATGTGGTGGCGCTCAACTCGACTGAATACTCCTTTACAGAACTAGTGATCGTCGTCCTCCCTTAATCAGAATGGGACCCAAAAACGTATCAGTGTTGGCACCCGATAAGGTAGGGGAGTATTGTGTTGGTACGTGGTGAACCCATCGCACCCTATGGCCGGTGAGAAGTTGCTACATGTTGACCTCTCAACGAACCTTCTGCAACACATTGGATGAGGCGAGGGTGTTGAACCTCTCTCGTCGTTTGAATTGCTTCCCCCTCAGAGGCTGCAAGCTTATGTCCGAGACCCGAGAGATCCGCGACACCTCGCGCCGTCTCTATTTATGAGTCTATCGGACCCCCACCCAAAGCACTAGTCGGGCACGACACCACCGTAAAGGCCTTGTGTTGTGTCGAACAAGAGTCAATGAGAATCCAACTAGAACACCTCATTACACCGGTTGTTGTCGTCCCCCACCGTTGGAGTATTCGGTAGTATTTTCGGGACATATATCCCTCCGCGCAAAGATTCACCATGTGATCTACAAGAGGCCAGACCCTCGAACTTGAGCCCCACAGACACCAGATCACCAGCCTCGCTTTCGTCGAAGTCCATAGCCCCTTACCCTCACGTGATTTCCTTATCAAATACATGTGCACATGCCACCGCCACAACGAAGGTTATAAGCCTTAAGTTGGAGGCGATGCTTGACTCTCTCTCGTGGGCCCCGCAAAGACCACCCTGGACATGTCGCAGTGGAGGCTTAGGGTTCCCCTCGTCGACGTGCCTTAATCGACCTCGTTAGTCCGACGAGCACCCCGCCAAACCCCTAAGCCATCAGACGGAGTCCTCTGTACCCTCTGCAAATCTTCAACGACCCGGCTCTCGTGTTCTCCTCAATGCATGCCCCGACCACCATCCCCCAAAGCCAACACCACCAATTAGCTCCATTAGAAAGGGGCGTCAGGTCCATGCCCTAGCCTTTCGGATGGAATAGGACCGGTGACGTCTTTTTCGTCCATCACCTCTACATTTGATCGACGATCAAAGCACATCACCAACGAACGCATAGAACCAACGGCAGCGGTAGTTCTCCTTGGTCATGGCACACGCTCGCCACCTATTTATGGGGTGGGACGCGTCTTTTCGCCTGAATAACCGTTTGTCGTGCCGCATCTCTCCTCTCTCTGGTCGAGGACATCATTTTCGTGAAAGTCAAAACTCCAGCCGCCTTCATTCCTATGCACCTAGGGTTTTCAGAGAAAAAACGATAGGCGGAACGTTGATTATTTACATTGAAACTCACATCTAATCAACTATTTATTTGGATCGTGCGTAAATAATGATGATAAGCTACTCACATAATATTAATTGATATATTTCCTCGCCGGATGTCTTTTAGGGTTCTCCTCGCCGTTAGTTGATGGGCGCACAAGCGAGAGTATTACCCACACTGTGGCGAGATTTTCAAAACGCTTGGAGTCTGCTATAGAGGTTTGATTAAGGATGGTTTCAAGAAGATTGGAACGATGTTCAGCCCTCATTATAGTAGTGAGGTTCATAGCCCAACCGGGGTCATGTAATTGTGATTCTTTAGTTTTGCTGCTTTTGCTACTTGTGCTCTAGACCCTACTTATTTTTGAGTTTTTGGGTCTCTTTGCTTTATATCATTAGCTTCGTTAATTAATTAATTTATCACTAATTAAAATGAAGAACTTTTTGGTCCAATGCTAGCCTTGCCTACATTCTTGTTATCCCACCGTTGTTCCTCCGGTGGTCTCAATCGTTACAACAATTTGTCGCTGGAAGCACAACTCACAATCTTTTGGCCATTTATCCATTCCTGTTTTATTTGTTGGTAGCAATAATAATTTACTTTTTGTCAGATCGATATACGAATTTTAATTTAGTTTGGTTTCAATATTTTATCATGGACTGTGGATTTGTTCCCGTGAACCTCATCATGGTTCTAGCCTTGTGCATCACTTACAATATATATTTTTCAACGTTGAAAAGAAAATTAAGAACATCTAGTCCTACTTGATTCATCCTTGATGACTTTTATCTTAAACACATTGAATTTTAGGTTGTTTTTATTTTGCAGATGAAATTTCAATTAGTTAGGCTGACAGAAACACAATGTCAGGGTCTAATTGATAGTCCCATTGTATCCAATCGGTCCGATTTTAGCCGATAACTTTAGAAACAGGTCAAATATCTGTATCCAGGGGAATTTCAAGACCGTTAGTACAGTTAGATTATTCTCGCTGGACACAGTCAGTTTACCGATCATGAATATCCCTAACTATTCCCACTCTACAAATCATACCACCAGCATGAGGATCACTAACAGTAGCAAGCCAAGCACCTACCAGATCGAACCCTTTATGTATAGCCACAATCTAATCACACACATTTAGGTTAAGAAAATGACTTGAAGAATATAAACTAGCTTATCCAACACATACCTTCCTTACATTCCTTAGAGTGACACAATGGTGAGTATAACATCTAAAAATAGAACTAAATTATTAAATAAACGATGCATCTTTATTCAAATAAAAGATGATAAGATCCACCACGAAACATAGATGAGTTCTACTTGATGAGACAATGTTAGAGCATGAATAGACTATTTCTTCACCAGTTTTTGCTCTGTAGTAGGAATAACTAAATGTCTATCATTTCCAAGGCTAGTGATGTCATCTGATAAAACTACAACATACGATGTAATTGCATCGAACACATATATTTGCTATACAAAACATTCTTCTGTTATCCCGGAAAGAATAACAGGAGTATAGAGTAGATGCACACTTTCTTCTGATCTAATACATGACAGAACATCTCTTTAAGGAAGGCAAAGCACAAATCACCCTAGAATGCAAAAAAAGAAAAGCAAGAGGGGTCCTTAAGGCCTAAACACAGATTTAAGACTAAACCATTTATGAATAGCCACAATCTAAGCACACACATTTAGGTAAAGAAACTGACTTGAAGAATATAAACTAGCTCAATATCAAATCAATTTAAGCATATGCTGCATTGCCGGATCTTGGACTAAGTCATGAAGAAGTTACAACAACTCATCAGCTAATAACCTTTCTATGTCTATACAAAAAGATAATCACTTGTCTAAACAACGTAAATGTATTATTCCCATTTTCTTGAGGAATAAGGAAGGGATCAGAACATCATTAAATTTGTCATTGTCCCAACAACAAAAGGTTCTATTAACAATCGAGTAAGGAAATAGAAGAGAATGCCTAGTGTTTGTTGGTAGCACTAGGCATTATTTCAGTTTTTGGCCATTTATCAATTCCTATTTTATTTGTTGGTAGCACTAATACTTTACTTTTTGTTAATACGGTTAGATTATTCTCGCTGGACACATGGTCAGTTAACCGACCATGAATATCCCTAACTTCTCCCACTCTACAAATGTGGATCACTAACACTAGCAAGTCACGAACCTACCAGATCGAACCCTTCACATGCTCAACACCTAACATGCCAATCATCCAACATATATTGGGTTAAAAGTGTAAACCTCAAGGAACATATCACCAATAACCTATATATAAACATTCCCACTCACAGGGAGAGGGAGCACATTTTAAGTCAAGACCTTCTCACAAAAACAGCAGAGCACCTTGGACTGATGCCAAACTGAGGAACACCTCCCTCAGCCTAACAACTTCCAGGCCAAGCATACCCAGCGCATACCTTCCTTACATTCCTTAAAGTGACACAATGGTGAATATAAAATCTTAAAATAGAACTAAATTACTAAATAAATGATGCATCTTTATTCAATCTTACGATGAAAAGATCCGCCAGGAAACATACATGACTTCTACTTGATGAGGCAATGTTAGAACATGAATACACTATTTCAGAATTTCTTCACCAGTTTTTGCTTTGTAGTAGAAAGAATTGAATGTCTTATCGTTTCCAAGACTAGTGATGTTATTTGATAAAACTACAAGGTACGATATAAATGCATCAAATACAGATATTTGCTATACAAAACATTCTTCTGTTATGCTGGAAAGAATATGAGTGAACATCCACAACGAAACAGGAGTAGAGAGTAGATACACACTTTCTTCTGATCTAACTATTTGGCACAATAAATTTGTTTTGATACATGATAGAACATCTCTTTAAGGAAGGTAAAACACAAATCACCCTAGAATGCAAAACAGAAAAGCAAAAGAGGTCCCTAAGGCCTAAACCCAGATTTAAGACTAAACCATTTATGAATAGCCACAATCTAAGCACACACATTTAAGTTAAGAAACTGACTTGAAGAATATAAACTAGCTCAATATCAAATCAATTTAAGCTTGCTGCATTGCTGGATCTTGGACTTAATCATGAAGAAGTTACAACAACTCATCAGCTAAAAACCTTTCTCTGTCTATACAAAAAGATAATCACTTGTCTAAACAACATAAGTATCTTATTCCCATTTTCTGAGGAATACTGCAGGGGTCAGAACATCATTAAATTCGTCATTGTCCCAACAACAAAAGGTTCCATTAACAATCGAGTAAGGAAATAGAAGAGAACGCCTAGTGTGATCGATATAGGGAGGGCGGGCAGAGCTCGGCGGCACAGAGACAACAAAATTAGAGTGCAACCAAGTCCGGAAATAATAGCAAGGTAACAAGCATACACGGTCATAAGATCATACATTGCAGCTCTACCCACAAGAACACTGTAAAAAACAAAGTCTCCAAGGCCAAGTTTTATACCTCTACTTTCAAACATTGGTGTCTCTGCACTCTCATTGTCCATGCCCAGAAGCTCAACGAGCGGGGACCTTTCTTCATCAACAGCATTTTCTCTACCCCAAGGAGAATTTGAAGTTGAATGCTGAGATGATACATCTGTGGATGAAACCCTTTCTGATGAATTGCCCACCAATGGATGCAATTCTCCATCTTCTCTGCCTCTTTCCCCTTCAAAATCCCCAACCTGAACAGCAGTGTACTGAGGATTATCGCGATTCTCGATCGCATTTTGGCTCCGCGGCACAGCCTGGAGCTCGACCGACCCAGAATCAGAAACCCCACCCACCAAAAGCGCCGAATTGGACCTCGAATTAGGCGTCGGACGAGCCTCGTAGACCAGAGCCGGAAGCTCTTCGTCCCGGCTCGACGCGAGCTCCACCAACATCTTGAGAGGGCCGCCGGGAGCGAGCACAGCAACTAAATCGTAGAGAGCGAGAGCGACGAGCAAGACCCAAGTGGTCCACTCGGGAAGCCTGGTGAACCAAGCCGCCACGAAAATCCCCAGGGCAACCATATAGCCCTGGCGAAGGAAGATCGGAAAGCCGGCTGAGAAGACGGAGAGGACGCCGACGACAGTGAAGTTGAAGAGGAGAAGGAGGCAGGTGACGGAATCGACGGGGATTGAGAAATGCTGGATGATGGAGAGGAAGATGGAGCCGCCCATGGTGGCCAGGACGAAGAAGGCAGAGATGCGCATATAGACCTTGAGGAAGTTGGTGAAATTGTAGTAGTAGAGGAGGACGAGGAGGAAGGTGACGAGGGTGATGAGGACGACGAATACGACGGCGTTCAGGAGAGCGCCTTCGAACTTGGTCGCGACGGAGTCGGAGGGGCTCTCGAGGTAGACGAGGTTGGCGGCGGTGCGGATGGGAGCGGCGGAGAGGGGGGTGTCGGAGGAGGAGAGGGAGTAGACCAGTAGGACGACCAGGAACATGCAGACGGAGACCGGCGACATCACGCCGATGACCTCGACGCCGATCGATTCCAGAATGCTCGGCTCCATATTTGGGGATCTTGGGATTGTCCCTCCTCTCCAGTCTCCTCTCTACTCATCATACATAGAAATGAAACATTTTTTTTTGGTCAACAAGCTGCACGTGCCAAGCACACGTCTCTACCCCACCCATACAGGTAGAATTAC
>JAYMTN010001114.1:0-13669 GCA_036897425.1 Erodium trifolium | reverse complement strand
CACTATTTTGTTTGTGGACGAAACTTTAGGGTAGTTTTGTGGAATTAACCCTAAAATATTTCTGTTTATAGTTGATTAAGAGAAAATTTGGGCCTGAGTCGCCTGACCTGAGTGAGCCTAAAAGGAACAAGTTCGGGCTTCTCCAGCTGCAAGCCTTTATCAAATAAGCAGCTGAAATCAACATGAACACAGTCCCCAGTGGTAGAATCAAACAGAATGTTTTCACCATGCCTATCTCCGAGCCCCACAATATGTCCTACCATTGACCACACTGCCACAGTGTGTGCATAAGCAACCCGAGCCCTAAACCATGCAGCCGGCTCTGAAAAAGTGGTCAAGAACCATTTGTGGAATATTGGAGGGAACATGGGAAGGATTTTGCTCTTCAGCATCTCATCTTCCGGCAATTTACCATGGCATTGATCGTAAATACGTTTAATCTGAGGATTGGTTTTCTGTCTGTCAAATTTTCCACAACTTATGTATATGTCTTGAAGTATATGCCTTAGTCCACGAGTATGAGGCACCCATTCGACCATACCACAATCTTCTGTCAGAGGAACCACTGAAAAAGTCCGAATGTAGAGTTTTCTCCGTCGGCTTTCAGGGTATTTTGATAATAGATGATTTATCATCGCAGTGAATTCCATCATGCGGGCATCTTTCCTAAGGTCATCCTTGGGTTTGCAGAGAAAAGGACGTTCTATTCCATCACTTCCTAATAGTATAATCTGTCATTAGAAGAACAATAACTGGTTAGAAATCATGAAAATCAACACACCATTCTTGTAGAAAAGATCAGCCATTAGTCTAAAAACTCTATTCTAATGAAAGTTCCAGTAAAAAAGAATAGGGATAAAAAAAAAGGTTATATACATGCTTCAAAATAAAAGTTCTATTCTCATCAGCACATTTTTGTTGCTGCTATTCAATCATTAAACTAAGGCAGGGAAAAGTACTTCAAGTAATCTTCTTTTTGCAATTCTATTACAGAACATACCTTCTTAGGCCTCTGGAGAGAAGAAAGAATCTCTGCCTCATCAGCTATTCCAGCAATGGTAGGAAGATCCGTGCCAGAAAATATATTAGAAGTGAGTGAGTCAGAGAGATCCATGTCATATGTTGATAGACTAACACTAAGAGATTGTTGAATTGGCATTATAATCCCCAGAGGCATCATCCTCTTCAAGGCGCTGAATTCAGTTGAGATATTGATTGTTTTTTGTTTTGGCGGGCCTGGATGAAAGCACAACTTGATAAAGTGATCTATAAGGCTAGCAAACTGAAAAAACAAATTCTGGCCATTGTTTCCCTGGCTGAATCCTTTTCGTGCACCCTGTATAATTTCTGCAGCAGCCTCCCGCCTCGAAGGAACTGTGGATTTGGAAACTGCTGCCATAATCCATAGAGATTGCTGTGGGTATTTTCGGACAACAGAAGTGATTATGTGTTTCACCAACTTAACGGTTTCTTCATTCTGGTGGCAAATTCTAGAGACTAATTGAGGCAGTACTGTTAACCAATGGTATACTGGTAAATCCTTCATACATCCTCGAATGATACTGATTACCTGACAAAGAAAATAATATCATGTGTATATGATAACGTATTAGCATTATCAAGGGAAAAGCAATGTTAGAGTTCTGTAACTACCTTCACCATGACAGGTTTTAAGTCTTTATTGGCTGATGAGTAATTTCTATGATAGAAACTCCCAAAGTCAAACCATAGGGTTAACAACCTTGGAAGAGCTCGATAAAGATTTCTATGGCCTCTATGAAGCCCTTTTGCATAATATAGTAGTACATCAGGAAGGGAAACCCACCAAGGCTTCTCAGAAGCTGCGCTTGCAGAAGCGACAGTTAAACTAGATGATCCTATCTTGGAACCTAGTTCCACATTTTCTTCTTGGCGCTTCCTGGAATCAGCAAGGACTTCATCACAATACTTGGCCAAGTAAAAATATCCCTTTTCCCACTTTGGCTGCAGTTCTCTCACCCTATAAAATAGGGTTACCACTTCTTCCTTCTGTTTCTGACCAGTGTAATGGGTCCACCTTGTATACAGCAGGAGGGTCTTTGCAATGTCTTGATTCTCATTGAAGGCTTGAGTACCAGAAACCAAAGGTGGCGGGTTAAGTGGAACCAGTGATAGGCTAGTAATTGAGGATATTGCAGCAGAGCCTACAACCTCAACAGGCATGTTCAAGAGAGACTGCTGCAACACTGCAATGGCACCATCAGATCTCCTAGTGCTCCACAGAAGCTTAGCCTTCTCCATGTGTACATTATGTGCACCCGAAGCTTGGGCTTCAAGAATTGCTCGGTTTGCTGTCTCATAATGACCAGCCAAACGACACAGCTTTGCATATTGAAGCCAGCAGTTCCCAACTTGAGCACCCAGACCGCTGGCACCATAGACCAGTCTCCGGAAGGCTAGAAGTGGCTCCCTAGCCCAAAGTGATGGTTGTGTAAATCTAAGGCGATTCTCCCAATTCTCCACCACTTTTGAAAATTCCTGATCATCCAAACTAAATGATTTTCCCAAGAAAGAGTCGTCAACTAGAAGAGCATGGAAATCCTCCAGTTCCCTGAGCAAGTGAAGTTTTACAACAAATGGGTACGCTCGCATGTAGGAGTCCATACCTGCAGCAGCCAGGGGAGCGATGAGGGCTTGTTTGGAGAGTGCAACTTTCTCAGCAACTGAAAATTGATCCTTCTTCATCATTGTCTGGAGGATTTTCGCAACATCCATGTCAAAAGACGCATTACTCTCAGAACTGCTGCAAAGCAAACCTTCTTCATCGGCCCCACCAAGATATTCATCCATTAAATCCCACCGGCCAAGTCTCCATGCTGCTTGCACACCTTGCATGCACCATGTTTTCTTGTACTCAGGAATCCTGGAAATCAATCCATCCACATGAGTTACCATAGCCTGAAGGTGGCACATGTTCAGCAAACAGTTCAGTGCATCTGAATGCCTTGGAATTGAGGTTGGTTCCATCTGCAATGCCTGCTCACAAGAAGTTAGAACTTCGGCCCAGTTTCCTGCTTTTTTGTTTATTAATAGCTGGTCTTGTAAACTCAATGATTTACGTAAACATGCCAAGCCAGACAGACCATCTGGCTCATCCATGCAGCTGTATATTTCCATAAGGTAAGAAACATCTTCATCCTCAAATATGCCACTTCTCTCAGCAGCAGGGTTGAAGGAACCCGACTTCAGCCGCACGTGAGACTCAAAGTACATTAAAGATCTTGCATATGCCTGACATCTGAGAGAGGCTCTGGCAAGGGCCACCTTTGGAATTGCTTCTAAAAGCTCTGAAACATATTTACATTGTACAAGGAGTTGGTCCTGAGCTATTGAAGAATTAGAGTTTTGATCCCTCAACTTAGATAATTGTTGCTTTGGAGACAAAAGTGAATGAGAAAGAGCAAGTTCTTGTGCAACATCATCCACCCATTGCCCGAGATTATCAAGAAGAGTAAACACAGCTTGGATGCAAACCTCACTTTGCCCACCACTAATAGCAGCACCACTGTTCTCTGACACAGCAGCCTCGAGAACACAAAGAATTTCTTCCGTTATGCCACGCCGGGCATCCTCAGTACCATGACAGACAGCACTAAGAACTAAGTATGGAAGCAGATATGTAGCTGTCTGCATATCATGGCGCACTATACCTCGACAAGCACTAAAAATGCTTGCACGAGATCCAGTGGCATGCACCGTCAGTTTTCGAATCCAAAAGAATATCCATCTACGGAATGACATAGAAGGCCTGTAAATTGGGCCAACAGAGGCTGAGTCAGCCACATTAGGAAGCTGAAATCTAGAAGTTAGGCAAGGAGCTATTATTTCCTTAACATAATTAGAGAAACGATCCCACAATCTCTGACCTCTCCTATTAATCTCAGAGCTATCACCAGCACCCTTATTTCCAGATGAAGTGGCCTTCAAAAGTTCTTTATCTTTCCGAGTCTGAGACCTACAAGCATCAACATTTTGGTCCAGTGATGCCTCACAGCCTGCAATCTTCAGCAATTCCTGTATAGCCAATGCAGCTGAGTCTTGGACGAAGGTATCAGGTGCAGCTCTGAAAGCCCTACCAAGATGTTTGTGAATCAACTCGAAGATAAGATCATCATCTGAACATTCAATTTTAAAGCGTTGGCATGAAAAGACTTTCACTTTGGCAGGGTCAACAGCTCCTAATGCTCCAAGGCAATCCGCACAGACCAACTTCAGCCGCTGTCCTACGGTAGTCCTTGATTCCTCTGCACATCCTCTGAGTAAGGATCTAATCAATGAGCTCAACAAATCCAAGTCAGAACCTGCTTCCCCATTAATCAAAGCTGTAACCTCCTCCCTTTTTAGGTTCAGCAACTTGTTTAGCTCACATGCTACCATATACCTAACATTCAAGTTCTCATGATTCAAACCGTCAACAACATCTCGCAGTTGATCCTTCAAAGTCATCGACCCTCGAGCTTCTTGTATAGCCGTGTTCACATCTGCAAGAGCAGGAATACCAGGCAATGGAGGGAATTCACGAATATGCTGCTTTAGGATTACCTTGTTATTGAGGACAAGTCCTTCCAGAATCTTCACCACTTTATTCAAGTGTGTAGATGGATTTTCTTTCTCAAAGAAGGGAATAAGAGAAGCAAAAACTTGAGAAATTATATGTTCAGTGCTCGATGGTGAAACTCTTGCCAACTGCTCAATGAAAAAATGCAAGACAGAGAGGCCCTCGCCCTGGAGCGATTCTTTCTCAATTGCATGCATCAGAAGAACCATTAGTTTCGGCACATAGGTACCAAGATGAGAACCCATCAGGGTAATTAGCATCTCGATACATTTCAAAGCTTGTCGCTGCTGCAATAAGTCTTCTGCATGGAGCAATTTTCTATAAATACTGTTAAGGAGGCCAACAAAATGATTCCTCAAAAAGCCTGGAAGATCTTCAGCTCCGGTAATAATTCTAGCAACTTGTTTTAGCATTTGAGGAACTCGTGCTAGCCTGCAAATGGAAGTAGTAACCTATTTCAGGCTTTCATTGCCCAGATATCTATATATATATGAACTTCGCAGCACAATAACTTAGCAAGAATTTCAATTTCAGAGTATTAAAAAGCCAGTCATCTTCCCTTTGCTGATTCAAAGCAACTGACAGTAGAATTATGCGAAGGCAAGCTAAACATATGGAACAGATGGGACAAGACAACTCAGGGATGACACCATACAATGCATGACAATCAAAGTAGTTATAGACTATAACTTATAGTTCACTGTTTATCCAGAAAAGAGAACATATCCATAAAAGATGATAAAGATCTAATGAGAAGGAAATTATTTTGTAGGGATGAATGAAATGGGAGAACCAAAACAAAATCCTATATTTACTCACATCATTATTTAAAGTTGTCATACCTTTTGCTAATCTCATCTGAATCAACACCATCCACAAAGCATACGAGCTCCTCTAAAAGTGCAGGTAATGCAGCCGCAAAGATTTCCTGCCTATCAGACCCAGTCTGTGCATGGTAAAATTGCAAAGCAGAGAGTAATTCTTGATCATCTGCTTTATGAAGAGCAAAAGCAAGCACCTTGGGAATCCAAATAACAGTAAGAGGAACCATATCAGTATTCAAGCACTTGGCCAACTCGTATAAAGTATCAAGGGCTTGATCATTATCATGCTGAGATACAATGAGTTTTGGCAGAATGACTGGAACCATTTTGTTCACAAGTTCTACAGTCTCAACACCCAAAACAGCCTCTGCAAACTCTGTCACCACTTTTGGTCGGCTTGCAAGACGTAGAGATAGATAATCGAATAACTCATTGCGAAGATGCCCAGCTTTTGAAAGTATTAGTTCAAATCCTCCTTTAAGATGAAAGTAGCATGATTTGTATATCAGCCTCGATGAGTTCATTCTCACTGAGACATGTGGATTATCAAGCTGATCAACTAACAATATAAGAGAAAACAAGAAAAGCTGACTGTGGATATCAACAGCAATCATAATTTCAGCTGTAGATTCCAAAAGGGTCTCAAAGATCTGTGGATCTTGCGCTACTGCCAGAGCATGTTTAATCATATCTAAGAACTTTTGTTCTTTACTTCTGTTTGATGGGTCCTCATCTATAAACAGACAGGTCAAAACAGGTTCCTGAAGAAATAAACTAATCTGAGTGCAGAATGACTCTCTTACAGCCTTCTTTCTGTTAAGAAGTAAGAACTCAATACAGTGAATCCACTCAGACCTTGTATCGATCAGAATGTCGGTTGCCACATGAGGAAGGATCCTTCTAATAGTTCCTACACAAGCAATCTGTACATCTTCAGATGTTTCGTCATAAAGAAGCTCAAAAAATAGAGACTGTAGGCGAACAAAATCGAAATCCAGATCAGTTCTAAGGCTATTCATATCAGGTGGATGAATGATCTTTGAGTATATTTCATGTTTCTGTATAATGCTTCTGTCACACTTTGAGCACCAGAACCCTTGCAGTAAATTATCCATCCAATGACTGTGCTTCTCTTTTTCATTATTCAAAAGCAATTTGCATGAACCTCTATCTAGGTCCTTGCAAGATCCATATAGGCATGATAATAAACCAAGAGAGGAGGGAATCATCTTCTTAACATTTTCATGTTTTTCTTTCCTCAAAAACCTGTAAATATCATCTAAGGTGTGTTAATAAGCAATACAATAATTCATTTAGAAAGAATATGATAGAGTGAATGTATCATCAACCTTTTGATTATGGACATGTATTTTGGAAGAAAAGAAGCAAACATGGAGAGTGGGGCACTATAAGAGACCCCCGCATTAAATGAAAGATTAATAAAATGAATCCAATTGATCACTTACTCAAGCCTTTTGAACACGTGCACCAGTAGATTAAGACCAGACCACAAGACTATTACTGGCATGGCAATGACAGATTCGATTCTAACTTCTTCAGCTTCATCACTGAGACTCCAGTCCAAGACATCAAGATGAGTTTCAGGTTTTAAACTTGGACCAAGCTTGGACATAACTCGTATAGAGATACATTTTCCTTTCCAGAGAGGGTGAAGTTCATTAACCTCTTGGGATGTCCATGGAAGCTTTAGCATTACGTTCATTGCATCTGCATAATCACCCTCATCTTTGCAAACCTTGTTCTCTACAAAAAGGGGCCCTAATTAAGAAGTAATAGTCAAACATGTCATTTATGTTCAACAATGTATAACTGAACAAAATGACAGGTTCCCAGAAAAAGGAACACAAATATATCAAACAACAGGTTCAAAAAATCAGATACATTTATTCACTAATCTTTTATTCCAAACCCTGCAGCCAGAAACTATTTGACTTGGACTTGTATTTTGTTATTCTTTAGTTTCTATCAATTGAAGTTGACAAAGGAAGACCTTTAAAAATTATATTGGGAATTTAAACCTTGTGATTATTTGGTTATGTCAAAATGTTAAAGAAACTGAGGGGAAACCAGTTCTCGACTGAAACCTTCTCTAAATATGTGCATGAAATGAACTGAGATAAATAAATATGGTAAAAAGGCAGCCAATGCCATAACTGTATGAATAAATAATGGTAGCAAGGCGAAGCAATATAAGCCATTTTCCTTCAAATAATAAGGATGTGGATGCTTTGAAAAAAATTATCGAACATCTTAGAAGAATTGTTTCAGATGTGTATAAATATTTATTAGATAAGCAAAACACACTTAAACAGTTCATTGAAACATCTGATGAAGGTTGCAAGTCTTACTTTGCAAGCACAACATGCTGTGAATCCCTTCCAGAAAGATAGAAATGTCCAGTCCTTTTAAACCTCCTCGCTTTGTCTGCATGATTTGAAATTCAACTTAAGTTTTGTGTTAGTTAAACAAGAAGTAGCATGGTGATAAATTTTGAACTGTAGTCTACCTGCTCACTTATCCATGGGATCCATTCACGCATATGTTGAAAGATAGTGAGAGACAAATCAGTGTCTGGGTATCTACAAAAGGCAATGCAAAGCATGCTAAGAGCAGTTAATGCAGAATCTGGTCTTGAAGAATCAGATATTAATGATGGAGACTTCAGAAGTTCAACATATGAAAGAAGTGTTGAATGCATATAATCTGCATAGTCTTTTTCACTTTCATTAGCACTGGTATGAAGCTTGCTCCCCACCCAAATATTAGAGCAAGAACCCACAACTTCATCAACTTTTTGGCGTTTGATCTTCGAAATCTCACCATGTCGAAAAGACCGTTTCTTTCCAACCATCAAGTTTTCATCCGATTCATCACCTGAGCTTAATAGAATCACACTAGCATTATCTACTTTCCACCTTCCAACACGATCAGGGCCAATAATACCCAGAGCAGCTTGAAAGCATTCTATTAATGGAAAGCAAGGTTTTGAAGAACATAGTGTATAAACAAGAGATTCTGGCCTCCAGACATGATGGGGGCAAGTATTAGCAATCCTCACGTACGCATTGCACAAGGCAACCTGGCAGATAAGATAATACAGAATACTATAAGCTCCATCAAACAGTCAAATATTCGATATGCTCAGAAAACAAGTATCCAAACCTTGAGCTCCTCGCTTTTGGTTCGCAATATTGACTGAGGAAATACAATGACCAAGTCGGCTGCTGTTGATTCAACAATATCTTTGGGACAAGTAGAATGTAGTGCATTTAGGCAACCACCAATGGATGAATCATAAACCATGTCTCTGAATGGAAGCCCGGTATTAGTGAAGAATGATAGAAGTAATGAAAGACTGTTCAAAAACTACAGCGAAAGTAAACAGGTATGCGTAGATAATTGTTCAGTGTCATGTAGAGTTTGGTACCACTTACTGAGTGACGTACATATAATCATTCATAGCAGAAGATCTAATTTGAGTACTCATAGTCATAACACTAGAGGTGAGTCTACCAGAATGACAATTATAAGTATTCAAACAAGAAACAATGATCCCAAATCCCAACAATAATTAAGGCAAAGAAAAACAAGCACTTTGGAATCTAAGAAACAATGAGCACAAAAAATTTGTTTGGTCATCTGATTTTTATCAGAACTATATCATATACAATACAGGAAATTGCTGCACATCAGTGCAAACATTCCATAAACTCCAAACCTAATAATGGCGCCCACACCAATAATTAGGACAACTAAAGTGTAGACATTTGACAAATAAATATAGCAATATAATTGCAATGCTAGGCACAATGATGCTACATCGGGAGTTCTTCCACCAATGCCATTCAGCAGTTAACTCTTTAAACTAATAATAACGGGACAGTCACTAACAAAGAGCAATACTTTTCAAATTTGAACCACCTGAAACACAAACCTGAATACAGGAAGTCCCTCTTTGTCCTCACTTAATATGGCTGCTATTGACCGGATCAAATTCTCATGTGGAACAACATCATAGCTTACAATTGATCCAGTGATGCGTGAAAAGTCAAAACATGCCTTGCACACATATGTAGTAGTCAGAAAACTGTCATAAAATAAGTAATGAATTGTGTAACTAGATCATATAGTAGAAGACAAAATCTAAAGATGTCTTGAAGGCATTTTTCCACCCACCATTTGCAAATCAGAATCTCCATAACATAAGAGAGAACATGCGGCTGAAACAAATGATACATTAATGAGTCCTTCTACAAACAAAGTTCCTTCAGTTAAGCATTTATTCAGAAGTTTCACAATCCAAGTGGCAAAAGGTTGCCACCTTCTTTTGCCTGTGAGATTAATCAAGATGCCAAAGCCATCGACAGATTTACTACTGGCTGGAAGATCATTGGGACAAGATGGATCATTGGAAATTTCAGTAAAGGAATCAGAGAAACACTTCAAAGTCAATCGTGTAGATTCTGTAAATCCCGATTCATCAGCACAGAGAGATCCCAAGTATAACAGATCTGGAATGAAAAAAAAAAAGTTTATGGCAGTTATGTTTCATCTCGAATATATCCAAACGTTCATGAGATATGATGCTTGCAAGGAGAAGGAAAGAAAACAATTGCAGGTGTGAGAGAAAGGGAAGGAAATAACTCTGACATAGGAAGCAACCCCAATGCAAATCTTCCATGTAACAGACTAAACAAAGAATTGAAAGTAATCCCAAAGGTGATAAATGATGGATCCTGTACATTTTGAAATCAAGCTTGAAGCTACATATATTGGGCCATACCCCACAACTAAAAGGTTAACCTTATAGTTGAGTTTGACACCCCTCTTTATATACATCTATTTTTCTATTATTATTCGATGTGAGACGTTATATTTTCACAGACCTAAACAAAACAAAGAAAAGATACTATTCCCAACCTACATGAAGATTTGAAAGCTAAAAGACGATTCTTATCTAACACGTAACTGTACCAGATAATCATGGACATTTAATTAGAATAATAATAAGTCATTTACGTGAAATGGAGGCTCCTTAAAAATGTAGTGCACAAAGGGAGAATGTTTATCACCTTCAACAGCCAGCATGGCATCAATAAAAAATTGACGATATGCATCCCGAGCTCCACTACGAAGCAAGGATAAAAGAACTCCAAGTGTTTCGAAGATAACTCCATGTCGAGATCTGAAAGTGTTGGGAAAAATATGAAGAATAGCATAATGGGAGGGTGCCAAGAGGTGGTGATGGCCATACATTGATGGACTTAACAAATAAACTGTTATTTTGTAGTAACCAAATTAAATATTGATCACATAAATATAGCATACAATTTCAGAAAGTTGGTAATACATCCTAGTAATTTGCAAAGAAGTTATTGTTGCATACAAGAAAATTTTCGGTACTGTATGACTCATAGCAACTTCTCAAAACAATAGAATCTTATGGCACCTGGTGAAAGAAAAACATCATACCACTCAGCAATCCACAAGCTCCAGACATAAACACACCCATAAAAAAATGGCAAAGAAAATACGCCATCCAACAATTTTTCATTATACTTCCAAAGTAACCCTGACAAGCTAACCTGTACACATACAAAATCCATTCTTCGTTTGAACAACAAGTTTAGGCAAGCAATATGTTTTTAATACCATAAAAATCGCACTAACCTTCAGCACGAGAACTATAAACCCAAAAGCCAAACAAACCAATAAAAGAACAATTCAAAATAGCACAATAAGTCAAATTAAGAAGCACCAAGTACTGAAATCACTCACTTAAATGAAGGTTCTGCAAAGAAGGGCAGTATCCGGCCTATCACGGGAAGAACAGCACTGGCTTTTCCGTGGTAGAAAACTCCAGGAAAACTTTTTGCAGTATGAGATATGAGTTTTAATACAGCTATAGCCTCCCTCTCATTAGCTGCCAGAGACAAAACAAAAATTAAAATTACAACCATTCACCAACTCCATGTAGCTCATAACCTTGTAGAACACACTTTTAGTGCAATTTATGCACCAACCAAACACCAAAGCAACACAGAATTAACATGTATATCTTATACATTGGTATATTATCAGTTCATTTCAGACTTGATTCGGTTCAAAATGAAACGTAAACCATTTACGAAATGACAATGATAAGAAGAAAATTTCAAATACACACCACAAGAAACATGGTCTCTTCACTTACATATATCATCAGTTAATTTCAAACTTCATTCAGTTTATGATAAATAGTAAAACAACCAAAATTGATAACGAAACCCTTTGATATTTTTGTTAAAATTTCACCTGATTTTTCTCGAGAAACAAACAAATACTAGAGAAACTACATTTTCTCTTCAATTCCCCATGCAATCACTCAATTTCAGATTAGCTTCATTCCGTGTTCAATGCCTAAAACACCTAAAACTGAAATCAAATATTCCAATCGACATCTAATTACTCTATATGTCTCTCGAGAAAAAACTACAGGCTAAAGAAAGGGGCAAAAACAAATTCTCTTCGCTTCCTCGAGCTATCAGTTAACTTCAGACTCGATTCAGTCCTTATCGAAAAGTGAAACAACTCAAATCGATAATCAATACTTCAATCAACATGCATATACTCCATATTTTCTCATGATATGTTCCGATTTTTCTCGGGAAACAAACAGAGGCTAAGCAAATGTAGGGTTACGGAGGAAGTAGATTACCGGAGGAGGGGACGACGTAGGCGTGAATGAGATTGGGAAGACCGGCTCTGAATCTGGTCTCCAAAGCGTCGTCTTCATCGTCGCCATTGTTGTTGGGCGGTGAAGATGATGAAGCTGCTATGCGCTCTCGGAGCTCGTGAACCAGGCTCGACAAGTTCCTAGCCATGGCCTCTCTCTCTCAATTCCCTCCCATTTTCGAAAAATCAATTATTTTGGCGTATAAATAGTGAAATACACTTTACTCATTGACTAACTAACTAATAAAAGGGTAGAAGCGTGTTTTCTGAAGAAAGGTAGGGGCTTTATGGGAAAAAATGGTAAAAAATCAGTTTTAGCGGGCTCAGAAAAGTAGGCCCAATACTTCAGGCCCATTTCTTGAAATAGCAGACCTCGCTGTTAGAGTCCAATTTCTCATGAACCATGATGAGCCCAACCCAAATATAATTCCTATTGAGCTTAATTGTTTAAATTTAATTAGGATAAAGTTTATATAATTGATGTAACTTTAATTATAATCATTAAATTAAATCCTCAATCACTAACTTTCTTTAAAACTCACAACCATGCAATTGTAAGTGCACTTGTACTAAGTGTAAATGCAATTGTTATTACTCACCACAAAACCTTAGATTTTGGATCACACGAGTCTCATGTTATGTAATGTTTTCATACAAAGCTTAAACTATGATTAAAAGATCAAATTACTTTATTCAAAACAAATATGAAGTACATGATTATTGTGTACTCATATTTCGGTCACAGTCAAGTGTTTTTCCTATCACATATCTTCATTTATTAAATTTTATTATTCAATGTCGGCATGTCGCTATCATAACAATATGAAATGTTACAAGTTGAAAAATTAGGTACCACACAAAGTGCATGTCCTATCCTAGAAGAGTCGCTTTTGAAAACTATTGTTTATCTATAATAAAAAAAAATTAATTATAAGACGAAATATTCAACCACTCAAATATATCTATTAAAATGACTACGTTTGACTATTAAACAAATCGAGATCACATAACGAACTAAACAAGTAGATATCGTAAAATAACTATAAAAATAAACGAATATCTAATCGAATTGTCGATATAAAAAGAATCGAGATTTACAAATATTAGGTGTATACCATACTAAACTAATAATGCAGCTGGGTGGTTCATCAAATCATTGGGGATGGGACAAGGCCATATACACTTGTCATGCAACATTAATATCAATCGTGCCGTTCTTGACAAATTGGTTCATTACATTATGGGCACATGATTTGCAACCCTTCGTATTGAAAAAACGAAGAGATTCGGTACCTCATGTTGGCAACTTGAGGAGCAAGTTGATGACGATATTGTTTTGGTCGAGGTAGTGCTAAGGGGACGGCACGTTGAAGTGTGAGTCCCACATCAAAAGTATGTGGATATATTGACCCCTTGATATACATCTTGATGCAGAAAAACTGGACCTCCAAATATGTTAAACCTCAATCCAACTCAAAAGCTTGAACTGATGGGTAGAGGCATCAAGAATGAA
>JAYMTN010001113.1:0-13670 GCA_036897425.1 Erodium trifolium | reverse complement strand
CCTGGCTCAGCTGGAGCAAAAGGGCCTGATTTAAGTTGGGCTCAACGTGAGCTTTTGGGCCTAGACAGAATCAGGCCAGTGCAACCAAACTTTTTTTTAAACGACGAAATAATTAATTTTAAACGGCAACCAGAAAAGACCCGCTTAAAAACTAGGAACCGGGTATTACATCCACCATCGCACCCTCCTCGACCCCTCTCTCGATTATGGATCTGGCTAATCGGGTGGGTCCTTTTTATTTTATCTGACTTCGTCTTTGCAGGGTCAACGACGAAAGAAATCCAGTGCTTTAGGGACTGGCCTTGGGAGGGGTTCCTGCGAAGAGCTTTGCCTCCCGTAGAAATGGATGATAGCAGGTTCGGTCATACTCTACTATGCATGCAACGTTTAGGCAAGACCTTGAGCAGCTGTAGTCCACTTCGCCTAGTTTTAGTAATTTGCCTTTATGGCACCCCATCAAATACCGTCAAAAACGATTATATTATGAAAAAAATAACGAACATATTTTATGTTCTATGTATGTTATTCGTGGTCTCCGATGCACCCTCTTATTATTGCAAATCTTCACTAATAAAATCTGCACCCTTTAGTCGAAAAAGATTGGTTCACATTTCTAAGTTCTACAAATTAAAAATAAGTTTACCAACGATCAGTGAACGAGAGAGAAAATTAGTAATCTAATGACATTTCTAGCCTTTTGTCCTTACAAATAAATATCACTGTAAGAAAGGGACTAAAAGGTAATTTCGCCCATTATTCATTCTGATAAAGAGAAAAACGATTTTCCAAAAATATAAACGAGCCCGCGAAAGTCATGGAATAGAACAAGAGAGAAGAAGCTTCTCTTCTCTCGGGAAGGATCTGAAAAATCAGCTTCGCGACGAAGAAGAAATGGCAGCCAACGTCGATCGAGAAGCGAGGAGGAGGAGAATCGTCGACAGGGGAAACGACCGTTTTGCCCTCATCACCGGCCGCTCTCCGAATCTCTCTACCACCGAATTTCCGTCCCCTCCGTCTCCGCAGGGCCGCCATGAACGCGCAGCTTCGTGCCCTCCCTTGGATGAGGACTCCAGACCGAAGTTCGGGCGCTCTGTTCTTACCCACAGTGCGCTTCATCTCTCTCTCCCTCTACGACCATTTTCCCTTCAAATTCATTGTTGGGTTTGTTTATTCAATTGATTCATTTTCGCGCTGCGATTTCTGGGTTCTCATTGAATATTCGATCTGAAATGTGAGATTTTATTTGTGGAAGGAATGTAGAGTCGTTGTCAGTTTGGCATTGTTTAATCTATCAAATTTTGGTAAATTTTGTCCTTGTTGGGTATGGGTTTCAACCCCTCCTTTTTAATCTTATCCTAATGGTGATTGTAGAAGAAATTTGGATTTTTTATCTGGTGGGTTTATTTCAGAATTTCATTTTTGGCCAATTCTACCTTTTCGCTGATGCTTTATTTTAATGGATGATTGCAAATTGGGTTTTATTAGTTCATGTAGTTTGGATACTTTCGAATCAGACCAAAATGTTTATTGATGTACTATTGCTCCTCGAATTCGGATACTTTGAAATGGAAAATTCAATTTGAATGGCATGTTGGTTTACTAATTGGTGTCTGTAATTTAACTTTTCAAGTTTGACCTATATGTTGATGTATTGTTCATGCAATTTGGATATTTGAAATGATTTTTTTTAATGTAATTTGCATATTGGTTCTTGCAGTTAATCGCTATGATGATAACGGGCTCCCTGGACTCACTAACTGGAATGAAGCTAACAAGATAGATAACGATAATGGCCATATAGGCTCTGGTGCTGGGCAAAACAAAGCACGGCCTCCTCTGGCTAAGTCTGAGATCAGCTCTGAAGCCTCAAGTGGCCCTCCTGCTTCAGAATCTAGTGCCAGAGCCTCATCTACGAATCCAAATTCATCTGTTACCACAACAAGTTCAGAGCATGGCATGGCTAGAAGCAATGAAGTTAACCGACCAGCTGCTCATCCTCGAAACCCAATACTTGCTGCTATTAATCCGAATCTAATAATTCATTCTATTGAAGTTACAGAACCCAGCCGCCTGCAGTTTTCTATAAATGTAGCTGTTCTAGTGGTTCTAGCAAACATTGGGTTACCTATAATAGGGTGGTGGTATATAAAGAGTCTCATATCACTTATGCCGCTTCATATAGTTTTCTTGACCAATACAAGTTTTGTGATTCTGCAATATCTTGATTTTGAACAAAGACATCAAGTAAGGCCCCACAAAGAGCCGGTGGCTATGCCTGCTGGCGATGGAGCTAACTGGGCTGAGCAAGTAGGCGATGCTGTGCAAGCAGGTATACTTCTCCTGAGGGTAGGTCGTGCTGTGCTCACAGATTTTGCTGTCTACTCAGCCATTGTTACGTGCTTCCTCTGCTTCAAATAGTGATTCAACTAGTACATTTTTGGTCTATGCCTTTCAACAGCTTATCTTGAGTTCTATCTATTCTTTAACGTAGGAATATGTGGCTTTGTATTGTAATTGACTTTGCACTTCAATTGTTTTTGTATTAAGTCCATTCTTATGGAATAAAGATATCGTTTTGCATTGCATTTGGCACACTGCCGTTTAGTTGAGCTCGAGGCTTTAATTACAGGGATCCGTCTTTTAGACTATAGCCCTCTGTCTGTCTATCTGTTGTGTTGTTGATATTTGAATGTTTCATGAAGTCCTTTTGCATTGCATTGCATTCAACTTTAGTTGAACTTGAGGCTTTGATTACATAAATGTTTAGCCTTCTGTGGAAGAAACTGTTCAATTTATATGTATCTGCTTATATCTGAATGTTCCTTTATAGGTTGCAATAACTGTGTAGAGTCATTCTTAAGCTGTTGGTTGATTGTTCTTGTGCCCATAATGAGATCTCACAACCTTTGAAGCTTTTTAATTATATCTCCATTTGTATGGAAACTTATGCACAATTCACTTTGAACAAAAAATAAATAATCAAAACTTATGAGAACAAAGCCTAAATGTTTTCATAACTTGATGAACTACCAAGCTTCTGAGACAGTTGAAGACGGACTGTCATAATCTACAGGCACAACAAGAAGCAACTACAAATGGTGCCAATGTTACATGCATTAAAGTCTAATAACTCAACTAACTAGAGGATAATAAGTTAAGAGGAGACACCGTTTCGGTTCTTTGACTGAGTGATGGATCTCAGCTCCTCATAAGCATCAGAACAGGTATGAGCATAATCAGACATGGCACGAAAAAGCTCAGGCAAGCGAGTCTTGAGACTTCCCAAAGACTTCTCTCTGACCTGAACACAATGTCTCTGATGAGCTTCCATTTCATCTTCCAACCTCTTCTTCAGACTCTCCACAGCAAATTGCTTCTCAGACAACGGATCCTTCGGGTTCACATCTTCACCTCTTTCAGTATCAATCTCATCGGGCCCCCTACGCTGCATGTACTTATGATACCACTCCTCAAACGCTTGGTTTTTTCGTAAATACTCCTTCCTAGTCTCTTCACATTTCTCTTTAAGCTTCATCTCGTCCTCCTGGTGGACGATTATGGTTTTTATAACAGCAGCAAATGAAGCAATTGCTGACTTGGCAAGCTCGTCCGGCATCTTGTCGAGGTAATCGTTCCAAGAATGGAGGAGCGCTTGGATTGGCGGGGTCTGGGCTCTTGGCGGGGACGAGATCTTCTCTTTTAAAGAACTTTCTATGGGGATGAGGTTTAGTTTCAGCCAGCTGTTAAGAGCTTGGATGTACTGTTTTTGATGTGCCACGAGCTTCTCGAACTGCGAGTTCCATTCTTGGACCACTTTGGCGAGTTGGAGGGTGCGCTCGTGGTGGTGCTTCGTTGTTTCCTTGGGCGCTTGGGAGATGTCGAGGGCTTTGAGTTCAGTAACAATCTTCAGTTGGCTATCGTGATGGATGCTCATACTCTCCCACATATTGGCCATCCTGTGGAGCAAATTATTCTTATTATACAGCAAAAATTGCTCGTAATGTTTTCAGGCTAAGTTCTCCAAGTAGCGAGCACTACACAGATGCAAAATCCGGCAAAGAGGATAAAAATATACACGTGGCAACATAGAGAAACAAAGATGTTCTTAAGCTTTCTTATTTATTTATTTTTTTCAAAATGAGAATAGCTATTGTTATATTTCATAGGCAAAGGAGGATAAAATATACACATGGCACAATAGAGAAACAAAGATGTTCTTAAGCTTCCTTATTTTTTTTTTTAATGAGAATAGCTATTAGCTATTGTAATATTTCATAGGCAAAGGAGCCTAAGACACGATAAAAAAGCCTAATTTTACCTTCTTCACAAATATAGAACAAGCACATTAGTTTAAGGGATAATCTCACTCAACTATCCCCAAGTAAGCACCTTTTCAAACTAACCACCCTAATTTTTTTAGTCAAAATAACATTTGTCACGAGGGTATTTTAACCATTTCACACCCAAAAGTTGATGGAATTGGGGACAAACGAGGCTATAATAACTAAAGGGAGTTGTCAGAAGCATTTTAAACTTGGGTAGTTAGTAGACAATGGTGCATACTTAGGAATAACTGAATGAGATTATCCCTTAATTTAAATACTGAACAGAAAAACAATTACTCAAACACGATTTAAATCAAAGGGCTGAGCTGAATCATCTTGAATCATACTGAAGGCCCCGAAAAGTGCTAAAGATATGGTTATTTTGATCCTATAATTTTACGAAATAATTGTTGAAGAGAAAAAGGAAGAGTAATGAAAATAAATGAACTATCATTCACCCGTTGTATGCAGCATTACAAGATTCATAAAATCTAAAAAAATCTTACCCATCAACAAGAGAGACAAGTTTTGGGTACAACTGCTCATCACGCAGCCGGTTTACTTCTGAAACTGTAGAATCCATGGATTGCATGTCAACTATGTATCTTGTATGCAAGTGACTTACTGCAGCTTTTGTTTTCTCCAAAGATTCAGCACTTGCACCGCGCTTCTTCTGCCTGTTGAGCAGACCAACTTTCCTTTGATACTCAAGCTTCATAAGCTCACCTTGCTATTCACAGTACTTCAAATTCAATACGATCCCGAGTACAAGTTTTGAAATTTTTAAACAGAAAAATGTACACTAAGCGAAAAAAAAATTGTGAAGTACCTTCACTTCCTCGTACAGTTTCTTTTCCCAAGCCAACAACTTATCCAAAACAGTGGCGTGCGATTCGTACTCTTCAGAATCAACGTCATCCTTCCCATCACCATTGGGAATGCCTTTAAATGATTTATTCCATGTGATAACACGCATGACCCTTGCAGAATGGTCAATGTGTCCTGCAATTGTTAAGTAAATCAGCTTAAACAGTAAGATAATGAAGAGTGCTTTCAACAAATTAAAGAACCTTAACTGCTTAGTATAATGACAAACCATGAATTAAACACATAGAATGAGAAAGATGCATTCTTTCCATAACAGACAAATTTTTGCACATTACGGGTCAAAGGGCTTGAATTCTGATGATCTGTAAGGTTGGAGCTACGCAAAATAGTTGCTTTGTGAGTATGAGGTCAAAAGTCGAAGGTAAGGCAAACCCTTTTGGTGACAAGAGAAAAAAGAGGAAGGTAAAAGTATTGGTAACTAAGACATTTTAGCTTTTTGGTCAGCTGAGGAACAGAATTACACTTGATATTTTCTTCTCACTTTCAGAAAGTTAAAGTGATGAATAGATCCACCAAAAAGTAGCAAGAAAGAACTTGATACAGATCCCAAATCATGCTTTCTAAAGTAGCCAAAGTCATTCCAAATCACATGGTTGAGTTTCTTCATTACACAACATAATGAAAAACTAACGCAACCACACTTTGAATCTCCGAAAGTCTGTATGTGAAACAAAATACAAAAAGTTCATCTGGTGGCTTAAAAGCACCAACATTTGTTCCTCTACACGATTCAAATTCATGATCATAGCATTGTTAGATTGAGTAATACATGATTCAAATCTTACCAAGCAGGCGAAACCAGTAACCAATTACCTCGATTATCTGCGAAATTTGAGTGATAATGCAGCCTGGTGGCCTCGAGCATCTTCGAAACCTCTTGAGCACTCTCAGAGGCCTTCAAGAAATGATCATCAATCTCATTCAAAACCTGCATCAGATTGACACTAGGCACGGCCTTGGCCATCTTCCTGAAATCAGGAGGAGCAGTGTGCGAATGCTCGATTGGTGTTGCCTTCATTGGTGTATTCTCCTCCTCAGCTATATCACTGACTTTCTCAGGGGTCTTTGGCTCAACTCCATCGACAGCTTGGCCGCCGCCACCAACATTGTTGAAATTACCAAATGCCATTGCCCCAATTGGCCTGTCTTCCTCATTCTCATCTCTATTCTCATCACCGTCGTCCAGAGAAGGTCCGGCCATGTTATCGACCATGAAGAAGTAGTCCCAGGCCATTCCTTTCGAATCCGGAGGAGGAGGAGGCATTGGGGTCGTCATGTCCGGTGTACGCGGGGACGCCTCTTGCTCCGCCGCCCTGCCACCGTTACGCTGCCCTTGCAAATCTTTTCCACCGCCGATCTCTTCTTCGTCTTCTTCTTCCTCGTCCTCCTCGGCAATGGCGTACGAATCGTTTCCTCTTGGGGCTTTCTGATTCTTCATCCGAATAGCCGGCAGGCTCATGGCGCGCTTAATCGGGCTCGGAGAAAAGTTGGGCAAAGGCGGCGGGGGAGGGGGGAGGTTATCGATCGGCGGCGGAGGAGGCGGCGGTTTCGAAGCCTCGTCCACTGGTTGCTGATGCTGGAACTGGGTCTCGTCGGCGACCGCCTCCCCGTGGCCCTGAGCGCTCCAAAGGGGGGCGGGGGTGGTCAGGAGTGCCCGGAGGCGAAGGCGTTGCGCGCCGTCACCGCGTCTTTCATCAAGTTCCGGCGGTCCTTGCAGCGAGCCACCGACTCCTCATTGTCAAGCCTCGATTGCGCACAACCCATCTCCACTCCAGCCCCCAAAAATCCAAACTTTCTCGAGCAAAACCGATTAAAAACCGAGATTCGGTTACTGGGTTCCTCCGATTCAGAGATTCACGATGTGGGTTTCAATCTCTCACACCCAATCCTACAAAGCCACAAAAAACGGAGCTTTTCCGGACTTTCCTAGAAAAGAAGACCCAGTGAGAGCTTCACAGTCACAGAGAGATTGTGGAGATAAACAGAGAAGAAGATCTAGAGGGCACAGGCCATTGGAGAAGTAGACGAAGGAGATGGAAATGGAGATGAGACACTGGTTGAGATAGTGCCAAGGCGCTGGTACAGAGGGACACAGAGCACTGAGATGGGTTTTAGAGAGAGGAGAGAGAGTACTCGGTGAGAGTAAGGTGATGATACAGTACTCGCTGGGTTTTGATGGCGACGTGTCCTTTACGTATTATTTTAAAATAACGGTCACATTTTTTGAGGCAGAACGTCGTCGTTTGAGGGTTCATGGAAGTGGATGTTTGTGCACGACATGGAATCTGAATGATGGATGTTTTGTTTCACGGTCAATTTTTTGTGATCTTTTTTTGTTAAGAGTTGCTGTTTGTGTGTAATAGGGTTTAGGTTTCACTTGCACTATACTTCATATTCTTTTGATAGATTTCTAGGGGTTATCAGATTAAAATAAAATACTTTTACTAAATTTATCGTGTGGAATTTTGATAACAATCAAAAAGTTAGCCGTTTCAGTTTAAACTCATATAACTTTGTTTAACGGAAAAGAAACTATATTATTTAAGGTCGATAACCAAAATACTCTCGAGTGGATTTATACTAGAGGTGCCCGACTAGTTGCGGACAAATTTTTCATAGATCGCCCTAACATAAATTGTCATGTGTGTTAAACATGTTATAAACTTGAATTGCATATTCCCGATTCTTTAAATAAGACCTATACAGTCCCTAATGAAACTATCCAATTTGCATGTTCGTACTTTACTTGAAACTTACCGTCGAGGAGTGATGTGGCTCCATAACCACAATTTATGCTATACATTAGGACTCCCCACGCTCCATCTATCCTTGACTAAGGTCCTCATAAGTTTCGATAAAGGGGCATGACACTCCTCACCTGATCAGTGTAAACTTCCTTCATTCTCTACGGCTGATAGTCCGATCCACCTTGCTCCAATCTTTAAAAACTTCACCAACTATGGCAGAACTAGTGTTGATCTTGTTCGTGACGGTCCAACCATCTCCCACCTACCTGAGGTCGCGGTCCTCTGACCATCGTCTGCCCACAATTACACCACAACCAGTCTTAACCCCCCGATGTTGCTTTCATCCCAGATTTGGTTGTCGTGCCACCAATGCCATAGAAGCGCCATAAGGAAAACATGCAAGGACCTTGCATCTGATCTCGTTGATAACTTCCAGCTTCTCGGTCTTCAAGATTCTAACCGAAACCTCGATCCTCCACCTCCCCAAAGTCACATAGATAAACTCCTATCTCCCAACAACCAAGCTAGGATGTGCAAGACCACCAACTTCGTGGTGGTCATTCGTCGTAGATGTGGACGAACTCGTCTGCTCCACCTCGCCTATCATTGCTGCAGTGCTCCCTCTAGATCCAATATGAGTCCCGTCGTTGGACTACCATTACACTACCATGGACATAATAGACACAAGAGCCGTCTTTAAACTGCGAAAAGTAGTATCACGTCGCCATGGTTTAATCTGTGAAATCCAATATCACATTTTTAAATTGGTTTTAACGCAATTAATTTAGATATTGATTGTATCTTGTATTTAACAAATTGAACAGTCTAATTTTTTTATACCGTATGAAATAAATAATTAAAAGACATTTTTTTTAAGAAAATGATTGACCATTATTATTAATATAAAACTGGATATAAACGTGTTAAAACAGTAGACATAATAACAATATCTAGGCAGAGGGCTAGTCTCTCTTAACATTATCAAAGTCAATCACTTGATTGGAAAATTTTTAATCTCAAGTATAAGAATCCCGATTTGCTAAAATTCCAATAAATAAATATGGCGAGGCAAGACCTAATACACCAACCAACTAACCTATTATAACCTACGACATAAAAGTGGATGTCAAGATTTCTATGTGTCCAGGAGAGGCGATAAGGTTTTCAACTGAAGCTTGTTTCTCATATAGGTGAAGGATACTAGAGTCTTGATCTTGGTTTCAAATGGCTAGTTGAACATGTTGGCCGCCGGATGGTGAGACAAACACCTACATGACCTATGTTGGTCGGGTAGGGGCACCTCTTATCCCACTTGATCCTAAACGGACCTTAGATGTACTCGCCTGATTTGATGGAGTGGTTTAGTACACTTATTACGGAGTCGAGGTTGGGACGTCCTTTCGGTCCCTAATATTTATGAAGTTCCACTTTTGGGGGCTCATCTACATTCAGTGAGTCATATTTCACCCATATGCACACCCCAATCGTGTTCTCGATAAACTCATTGTGAATTTTGGATTTGCATCCGATGAGGAGGTTAAGAGCATTTATTCTTATCTGCATATGTGGTCGGAGGTAACTAAAAAGAAGAGGTGCTCGGTGGAAGGTCTAAGGCTCCACCCCCCTGATCCAGTTGTCCTCTATCGAGGTGAAGAAAAACTCTATGACCCCGTCCCCAAGTTTCTTGACGAGGACGTCGTGATTTTTCCATGCTTTGGGGTGTGTTGGTTGTGGCGCTTGGAAGATATGAGTCATCTCGCACGAGCAAAACGGAACAACCACTATGAAGCTTCTATATTTATCATCCTCACAGTTACATGAAGACGTACCTCTTGAATGGATAAGTTCTCCAACAATGCTGAGAGACTTGTTCTAGAGGAGGGATGATGAGGCTTATTGGCTGAATTGTTTGGGGTATCGTAAGAGTAGAGCTTTCGGAGCCGAGGAGGTTATCGAAGATGAGGGAACTACTGCCTTCATTCCAATGGAAAACATTGGAAACCCTAAAAATGTTCTCGTACTATATGGTTCGGGGCTTTAGCAGGTTTATTGAACACACAATGTTATAAATTGCAGTTACAAAAGACAATTAGATTTCGATGTTATAAATTCAATTATTATATAGATATTATACACGCATTGCATTTTAGATTAACCGTAACTATTTTTCTAGAATATAACTGATATTAACATTTATCATTGTCCTCAAGGAAACACCGTCCTTGTAATTAAGGCTCAACATCTCATGTAAAAGGTTTTGAGCTCGATCCTGAGATGAGGGTGCATTAGTCTTTGGATGTGCATTTTACTCTATTGTCGGAGTCTCTACTTTCTTGATTACTGCATACGTTTTCATCCGATGTATACATATCTATTGCTGACATTCAAAATTTGACATTTACTTTCACAAAAGAAAACAATCAACATAATATTATTTAACATGACATAAACATATAATAATTCATTAATTTGTAGTCTAAAGTTGACTACATATCTATCTTGTATAAGAATAAAATTAAATACTAGCAAGGGTCATGCTTTGATTGTTTTTTTTGAAGTAAGCATTATAAACCAAATTTGCATGAGAGCATTAATAGAAATACCAAAATGAACGAAAGTGTGAAAAAGGGTTTTGTTTGGCCACCTCACAATCTTCCCCAAATATGGAACCTTCATTAATGGCTTACTTCCTTCAAATAGTCAATGATTGGTCACAAACAGACCCTAATTTGGGAATTGTTAGCAACACTCTTATGGTTAGGCCCAGCATGACGTCGATTCCATTACCATGGGCTTATAATTAGGCCCGTATAATTTAATTTATTTTATGGATCATGTTAGGCCCAACAGGTATCCTGATTAATAGGCGGGCTATTGAGTTTTGGGCTCTCTTATAGACCCATGTATATATTACACCTTGGCCATGGTTCTTTCTTAACAATGCATATGTCTTATGTTTTGTTTCCTTCTTCCAATTTTTTTCATCAATTACACATTTTATTTCAATGTAATCAGTGACCATAACAGTGAAGTGGTCGCGTTTTGAAGCCGATTTGTCCGTTTTCTAATGGAGGGGTGCAGATCACTTGATGTTCTTGAGGTCAGAGGATCCACCCTTATGGTCTCTAGTGATACTGTTCACTAGTCCGATCAAGGTTGTCCGAACGGTCCCCTGAAACACTGTTCGCTAGCCTGACGGGTTTGTAGTTGTTGTGGTAGACCGGGGATATTGTTTTCTTTTGTACTCTTTAGTGGATTTTTTCGGACTTTGTTACGCGCCTTTAAGTTGTAGAGTATGTTTTTTTTTATAATTAGAATTTAAACTTGTAATTGACACCATGGAATTAATGTCCCAAAGGCAGACAGAACATAATTTATGAACCTAACAATGAAATAGACATAACTCTACTGCCTTTAGAGCATTCTCCTTGACAACGATTCCTCTATGTATCTCGTCCACTAACAATCTAAACCTAATAATCTACGAATATCCAAACAAAGTCAAGCAAAAATGTCATTAATTCATTAACGATGGCAAAACAGTAATTTGCAAAACGATCCATTTCAGTGACATCACACCTGAATCGCTATTGTTCGCGTAACTTGCTCCCATCATTATCAGTTCGTAGCCAACACTTGTTTGGCCACCATCCTATCATTTTTTTCCTAAAGAAAAAGAAAAAAAAAGAAAGAAAAAATTCGTTCTTTTCCTCCTTAGGAGTGTCGCTTTTAATGTTTTGTTCTCCCTTACATCTGGCTCGAACAAAATCAAATAGCTATCACAATGTTTGAGAGTGAGGACGAGAACCAGGGAGAATTGGTCTAGAACATGCGATGCGATGTTTGGCTTCTTCTTTCCAACAAACTTCGATGTTTTGCGCTATTTTTTGTGCATCGAGAGCGGCACCTAGTAAGCCACGTTTGGTGAATCCTACTGCGTAAAGTCCGTGCTCTCCTTTCCACCCGTTCGGAAATTCTTTTATCGGGAATCCATCCGTGTCTGAAAACATCTCTCTATCCTGTAAAATTGAATCCAATATCTATTATTAATTTCTTGAAAGAAACTTACATCATTTTTCTCTTCTAAGAACATTTAATGAAAGGGAGTTTGGAATTACCAACCTTTAACCAATAGGGCACATTGCTTTTGTAGCCCGTGGCCAAGATGATTGCGTCGAATTTTTCTGATTTCCCGTCAGTGAACTGAACCAAATTAGGTTTCAAACACTTAATCCCCGCACATACCTACATAGACCGAATCACAAATTATAAGATTCGATTACTTTTAAACAAAAATCAAATTCAAAACAAAATTAATAGGCTTGGGTAATACCTTAATGTGACCGCTCCTGATCTTAGCTAGAGTCCCAACGTCCAAAACTGGGGTCTTGCCCGATAAATTTTTGAGTTGTAGAGGACCTAATTTGGGACGGGTCAATCCTAACCGAGCCGTGTCCCCAAAGACAAGCCACGACACCAACAATAAAAACCAATCCACGAGTCGTATTGGGAACCGCTTTAGCAACCACATTGACAACCCGAATGTCGATCTCCCAAGTATCTCGCGGGGTAACACGTGCACCTAAGAATGTCACAATGCAAAAGATTAATCAACATAACTCTAAAATCTGAAGAAAGTGTAACCATGTCCAAATTGACTTGTAAATAGCAAAATGTTAATCTAAACTATGAATGTGTGGGAACTTGAAGCCACTACTCACTCCAAAACATGTATGCTTTCGTTTCTTTTCATAAGACACCAAAACCATCGAATTTTTTTAGTGTGTTTTCGAAACAAACAATAATTCCAAAAACGGGCCTAGCTTTCCATTGACACGACCCACAAAAATATAAAATCGGGGCCGCTCTCCAATACCCAAAACCACCTTTTCCATCATCATATAAATAAAATAATACCATTTTTGGAGAAAAATAATTCTTATCTTTTTCTTTTTTGAAGAGTGAACACAAGAAATTATTTTAATTCAATCTATAAAATTGATTTTTTAAAAAAATTAACTTTGAACCCTAAACATTTAGGGATGAAATTGAGATAAGAGCATCTCTAGTGTTAGGCTATTCATGCTGATTGCTCGTGGTAGTTCGTATTGTAAGTAAATGAACCATCAACAAACACATCATCTACTATTCGTGATTTTTTTTTTTTTCATTTTTCCTTTTGTTCCATACGAGCGGCTTACCACCGAAAATGCTCTAGGAAAGATATAGAGTTATCCAAAATTGGACCAACAAATTAAAAGCGAGTATTTGTAGGGGTAAATTAGGTAGTGTTTGGTTGAAGAGTTTAAATTGTTACCGTATCCCTGACGACGAGAGATGGATTGGCGTCGAAATTGCAGAGATCCAAACAGACCTCCATCCCGGAGTTGCCGCAACCAACCACCAGAACCTTCTTCCCCCGAAACTCCTCGCCGCTCTTGTACAGGCTCGTGTGCCGCCCGCTCCTGCCGAACTCCCCTATCCCCGGAATCTCCGGCCCCAGCGCCTCCGCATTCTCCCCCGTCGCCACCACCAGCCACCGGCACACGTACTCCGTCACCGTCTCCCCGCCGTCCTTCCCCGCGACGCTCCCCACGCGCCACATGCCCAGGGCGGGGTCGTACTCCGCGCGCGTGACGGACTCGCCGAACCGCGGCCGGATCGCGAACCGCTCCGCGTACGACTCCAGGTAGGCCACGAACTGCTGCTT
>JAYMTN010001112.1:0-13671 GCA_036897425.1 Erodium trifolium | reverse complement strand
CAGCTTTGCCCGTTAGGAAGCACCTTAAGGCCCTCTCTGTTCTTTCTACAGGAAGGGTGATTCTCAACAAGAGAAACGGGACTCATTGAACTAGGATTCAACATCCTGAGATCACCAACAGCTTGGCCTATGGATTGTTGAACAATATGGGATCGCTGAGCAACAAAGGCCTCATAACTCATAGGATTACCTGTAGGTCCGTCAGGAGGAGCAGAGGCGGCGTGGGTGAGAGTGACAATGGCACTTCGCCAAATTGATGGGCCAAGAATGCTGGATATGGTTTTCAACATTGGGAGATCATTATGATCCCTGGTTTGGGTGTCCATCCGATCCACATAAAGAACAATATCTGGAGGGCACTTCTTTGTGAATCTCTTTACAGAAGATAGTATTTTTCGGTTATAACCTTGTTCAAATACTGAAGACTTCAGACCTGGCGTATCAAAAACTCTAATCTTGACTCCATCTAGAGTTCCACTGATTTCTTTCACAGATGTTGTGGCATATTCAAATGCATCTATTTGGGACTTCTCTTCACCGAAAATAGAGTTTATGGTTGAGCTCTTGCCCACCCCAGTTTTCCCCAGAACCAGTATGGTCAAGGAGAAGTTCAGATCATCTATCCCCTCTTCTTCAAGCTGAAAGGCTGTTCTCTTTGCATCATCAAGGCTAAACAGCTGGTTGGTTCGTCTCCCTGCAACAAGGGCCAGTCGGTATAAGACCTGTGCTGCTGTCTGGTCTTCTGGAGAGTGACCAAGTCTCTGAACAAGCCTCAAGAACTTCACCCTTATTTGCTGCAACTTTTCAAGCTTCTGTTTCTCTTCATCACTCAAGATAAACTCAGTCTCTGCCTCGGTTGAGAGGGTAGATGTGTTAAAAAGGTTGGCGCGGTTTGACCAAGAAGTAGGTGGTTTCATGGGCCTGAGGGAAGAACCCAAACCAGCAGGACGCTCAACAGAGAAAAGCTTGGATCCATCTTTGGAAGTAATTGTGATATTCCCACCGTCCGAGTTAGCTCCAGTTGCGGCTTTCAATAATGCTGTCAATGCAGCAGAATCAAACAACTCTTTCCCATCCTCTTCTTCATCGGTGTCTGCTTCTTCATCAGAGTCTGTTGCAATTTGGCCATCAATCGTCCGTGAATGATCATGAAAACTCTCTGCACCTGAGTAAGAATCAACGCCTGATCGTCGTTCCAACCCCTCCAAAAACTGTTTGGCAGCTTCAGAATTTCCAAAGATCACATTTTCATTATCTTCATCAGTTATTGAGTCTTGAATCTCACCATCTTCATCCGGGTATTGTGTTTCTTCCTCTGAATCTAGTCCAGCTTCAACCTTTCCTTCCAACCGTTCACCTTGAGCACTCACATTAACACGATCATCTTCAGTGGGCTGTGCACTGTCCAGTGCATCAGTATTCATATGTTCAGCATTATAACTTTTGACCTCAGTCCCATCTCCCTCTCCTCCACCAACTTCGTTCCTAGATGTAAGTTCTTCGCTCTGTTTGGCATCAGAATCAGCTATCGGAGCAACTTCCATGACTGGCTTCTGCCCAGCAGTCAGATCCAAAGTTCTATCCTCATCATCACTAGCCTCGATGTTCTGGAAACTTGGGATATTTTTTGTTGCCACATCAACATCAAACCTCATCTCTTGATGATCACCTGTTTTAATGAAGCCATTGTCATTTTCTCCATTGGATTTCAAAACTTCACCAGATAGAGGTTCAGTAACATTACCTTTTCCCACTGAAGTCGCATCCGTCTCCAGTTCTACTTCAGCTACTTTTTCAGGCTCTTCGGCATCTGTGCTAATTTGGTCAAACACATTCTCCACGCTTACAGAATTACCAATTAAGCTATCCTTTTCTTTTATCTCAGAAAGCTTAGTTTCTTCCACATCACCGATAACTGCTGCTCCAGAGGCCAATAAGCTGACATGTATAGCTTCTACAACCGATTCTCCTTCGCCACCTAGTTCCATAACATCTTCTTCTCCCAATTTCTTATTCACCGGTTCCATAATCACAGGCTCTACTTCATCAATTCCACTACCAAGAGTAGTGCCTTCCTCAATGAACTCTCTCTTCTCTTTACCTTCAAAAACTGATGCCAATACATCACGTTTCTCCTCTTCCACATCACTCTTGTTCTGATCGTTGCCTGTTTTCATTAAACCATCATCAACTTCTGCATTGGATTAAACAAAAGTGGGTTTCAGAATATCAGCAGTTATAGATTCAGCAACATTACCTTTACCCATAGCAGTTGCATCAGCCTCCAAATCATTGGAATCATTAACTTCTACTTCAGTGTTTTCAGGAATTTTCCCCATTGAAAGTTCAGCTATCTTTTCAGGCTCTTCGGCATCTGGGCTAATGCGGTCAAACACGTTGTCCACATTGATAGGTGTAACGGCTAGGCTATCGTTTTCTTTCATATCGGATTGCTTGTTTTCTTCGGCATCACCAACAACAACAGCTGCTCCTGAGGCCAACAAGTTGGCATGTATAGCTTCTACAACCGAGTCTCCCTTGCTATCTAGTTCCATACCATCTGGTTCGCCCAACTTCTCAGCCACTGCCTCTACTTCACCAGTAGCACTATCGAGCACCTCACCCGTTTCTTTGACCTCCAAAACTGGTGCTGGTTCGGTGCCTGCAAGCACATCAACTTGGCCCTCTTCCATGTCAACCTCACCATTCACTTTAGTACCCTCACCTTCCACCTTCTCACCCACATCACTCTCCTCAGTTACTGAACCAGCAGCTTCCACAACTGAATCTCCTTGTCCATCTAGTACCATCACAGCAGGTTCCTCCAACTTCTCATTCACTGGTTCAACATTCACAGGCTCAACTTCATCGATTCCGCTACCGAAGGAAGTTCCTTCTTCAACCACCTCTCCTTTCTCTTTAACTTCCAAACTGGCTGGTAAACCAGTTCTCACCTCCTCCTCCTCGGGCACATTACTCTCATCAGTCACCAGAGCCTCAACAGGACCAGCCCTGGGACTTTCCAAAACCTTATCTGCTTCAGCACCCACCAAAACTCCATTACTTCCTTCTGATGCATCGCCAACACTTCTTTCTTTCAAAAGCTCACCTGCACCTCCATTCTCACTAAACCTTTTCACCACCAATACAGGCTTTGGCGTTTCTTCAACACCAACCTCTCCAGTTCCAACACTCCCCACGGGACCTGAAACCCCAAATATCTTCAAACCCTTATCAGAATCATCACCAGAAACATTACTGTCCTTCAACGCACCTTCCCCATCTTCTTCTTCTTCATTCGAACCTCCTACAATATCATCGTCGTCATCACTATCAATCGTCGATACTCGTGCAACCGGTATCGAGATTCCCGCTGAATCGAGAAAGGGGGCATCAGAATCGCCCCCTTGTTCCAATCCCTCCGCCGGAACCGGCGGATCCTCCACGAACTCCTCGACACCACTCACAACCTCCCCCTTTTCATCATCTTCATCGTCGCTACTGTTACTACTAGTACTACTACTAGAAATCTTACTATTCTCAACATACCTTTTAACCGACACTTCAATATCAGAATCACGAGGCGAAGATGAATAAGCAGAAGGAGAAGAACCTGGAGAATTCGAAACCTCCGGAGACGCCTCCGGCGCGAACTGCTCGCCGTCCATGGCGCGAGCACGGTACAGTTACAAAAAGGCGGTTATGAGATGCGGTTGAGATAGGGTTTTGAGGACGTAGGTAGGGTTTGGGGAAATTGATTAGTGTTTGGTAAGAGAGAAAATGAATCGGATTAGATTGGGTTGAGACCGTGAAAGCGAAGGTTCAGCGCCACTGAGGAAGAAGACGACGACGCAGTCACGCACAGACGATAAGGTTTTGGAGAATGTCCCGTCTGAGAAAGGCTGAAGCCCAATGGGTCTGAGGATACAAGGCCCAACAAGGTTGCGATATGGGTCAGATAGCTTTGGTATTTATGTTTGATCACGAAAACGTCATTTATATATGAAGAATAAAGTCTTTGAAAAATTGGGCTCTAAGGTTCCCTCCTATCCTCTCTGTTTTCATGATAACCTATTATTGTACTCCATGATTGTTGTTTCCGTCCCACCTTCGTCGCCCGCCCCATCTGACCGATCAGAATCTCATCGCAATCCCAAACCGCCTGGAATGATAGAATCTGAAAACAGATGAGACTATCCCGAGACGCCACTACCAAGCTTCACTCGCTCATGTCGCAATTGTCCTCGTTCCCTAAGATGCTGAACTTTTTACCGCCAAACTTGTCGCCGCCACCGTCAATCCTCCCTCTCCCTGGGATACGCCTCTCCCCGCGAATCGTAGATCACCCTTTTCACTGGAGGGACGGGGATGAAGAAGGTAGCGACCCACCATGGACTTCATCCTAGGAACCTCCCCAAGAGTTACCCGATCCCACTTGGAATCTACATTCGCGAATGGGATGATGTTGAGACTCACGGTTGTCCATACCCCATCGACAGCGAAGCACCGCGGGTGCTGCAAAACGATGGTCCAAAACTTGTTGACCCCTACAACCATCCAGGCCCCTCGACTCGGTCCAGAACGAAGTACACTTTCAAACGCCTCCTATCAAATATCCGGAGCATTTTCAGATTGAGACAAGAAACGACACTCGGGGCACAACCGACCTCATGCTTCCCCCATTTTTTGGTATACTCCCTGGGAGCCTACTACCCTTGTAACTGCCTCGAATCTCTTGTTGCGGACACTTTCAGGTCGAGACTAAAAGTGACACCTGTCGAAAGTCTATCGTCTACCTACCAAATCGAAGCAGTAGCCTCACCATAGTCGTCTCTGGCATAGCCGGACATTCTGTTATAGAGTTAGCGTTTGATGTCTACGGACTAAAACTTAGTCTTACTATTTTATTTCCTAGTTATTTCCGTTGTATATCCTCTTTTCTACTTCTAACAAAGACTCCATTATGGGGGAGGACGCACACTGATAGCCTGGAGGAGTATCTAGTCCACCGCAGTTCCAATCCAGAAATGGGTCCGCTCTACCTTAGCTTTCAGATCATATTAGTTGTATCGGTGTCCCAGGACGCTACCGCAGTACCTCCTTCTGAACGTCCCAGCGAAGCGGTTCAGTCAATGAGTCAGATTTATGGTGGTCACATATTACTGTTTTTCAATTTTCCTTTTCAGTACTTTCATTTTGGAGATGTCTGATTTCCGTATTTTTCATCTTTTGCTTAATATAATATCACTCGTTCTCTGTAAAAAAAAACAGAATCCCTTATTTGATAAAAAAAATACAACAAAAAGTAATTGATCGTTTATTTTTACAATTATCCTTATTATTCTCGAACGTATAGTAATAAATAGAATTTTCATTTTCAAAAAAAAAATAGTAATTTTCAAAAAATATATTAAATCCTCGTAAGTATATGAATATGACACGAAATCAAGCATGATTGTTTGATTAGTCTGCGTGACTCCTTCCTCCACTTTCTTGGCTGCATGTGATATGATCTCATTTATTCCATAATCTATGGACAAATCTAATGTTAAATACTGTCACCAAAATAACATAATTGGTCAAAAGCTTTTAAAATAAAATAAATTAATTAATACTAAACTAGTTTTGTCAAGTTAGATATTCAACCAATTAAGTTGTGGGCATATTTTGTTCCCTACTAACATTTCAACCCAATTGATTTGTTCTAGAGACAAATCGATCTGAAAAATAAGATGAATATATTATTATCATAAACGCGAGCAATAATTATATTATTACTTTATAGCTAATCCAAAGTTTAATATGGTGATAATTTTTTTGTGTAAATTGGGAGGATTAAACATTATCGTTCTCATGTTACGGTTAAAATAAATATTGATTTATGTTCACGTTCAAATATATCATCAATATAAGAAATGTGTTAATTATGTGTATACTATGTGACCATTACGAGCTCATGTTAGCTTGGGATATGTAACCATTCCGATTAATTGAGCCTACGATATTGCAATCAGAAAAGAAATCATTTCATATGAAAATACCGGTTTCATGTCGAAAGGTTCGGTTATCTAGTTTTCAATCGGTACTACAGAAATTCGGACCGTTAGATTCGATTTCCACGTTTTTATAGTTTCTTCTGTTTGTGCAACCATAATGTCAGCAAGTAGGTAGTTGAGAGCAAAATTGTAGACGGAATACATCTGAGAAAAGAAAGGAGAACAAGACACGTGACTTGTCGTGACTGGTTGGAGTCAGAAAGTAGGAAGCAGAGTGATACTGACGTCCAAGCGTTCCTTTGGCAGTGCCTCCCTCATCTGTCGGCGTCCTCCTAATATCACCATATGCCCTTAACGCTATCCCCACGACGTTCCTTTTAACGAGCACTCAAGTGAATAACAGTTATATTTAGATGTATGATTGAGACTATCTGTAACTGCTGTGTGTTTTAAGTGGCTTGTAATAAAATGAATAACATGGATCTTCCTGGAACTTGCAAGTTGGTTGTGTTGTGTGGACATGACCTCAACATGGTTATTATAATGAGGATGTGGTCTCTTGTCTGTCTCCTTCATGTGCGGCGCCTTAGTTCGACTTCTACTCAACATGAACATCCCCTTGCTCTTCTACTTGCCAACTTGCCTTCACTTTTGTAGCAATAAACTAATATATTTATTATTACAAGTATTTTTGGCCTTTTATAATTGTCTTCATTATTGTTTTAGTTAACTAATACATGAAGGGATCAGCTAGTAAATAATTACAATAACATAGTTTTATATAATATTGTAGAATGATAATTAAAAAAACATTGTTTAAGTTGGAGCCGACTCCACCAAATATGATTCCATCTCCCGTCAAACTGAATAGTGTTTATAGCATATTTACTTCACGAGACCCTCACACCTGCCTGAGGGAGGACCGTCAGAACACCATATACTGATAACCTGGACGGTAGAAATGTCCATTTACGCGAACAAGGTCAACAAGGAAGGACCATCCAAGCCTCATATCCGATTATCCACCGAATATTCTCAAAATGGCCGTCACCATATGACACTGTTCGACAAGTTGATGATCTCGATATTTCATCCACCGAATACTTTCAGAATGGTCGTCGCTCACCCGACATTACCCGACACGTGAATTATTTCAAGCTTTTTATTGGCAACTTTTATTTGTACTGTTCTTGTTCCCACTTTTGATATTTGAGTTTCAGTACTTAGTCTCTGGGCTAAAAATTATGTAGCATCCAGATATCTTCAATTTTTTAGTAATATTATGACAAAAATAATTTTTTTTATAATTATCAAAGAAGAATCGAATACTTCAAATATATTCTTAAAATTAATTGGGTCTTCAATTATAATTATATTGAGTTGATCATCTAATGTGGTATCAGAGATTGGTACCTCACACACACGGGTTCAAACCCACTCTCTATGATTTCTTCTCAATTCATCAAAAAATTCCTCAAATTAGCCTATCCTTATCTCCATTTTAAATGGGCTCATCTAATTTTCTAAATAATCCACCTCCAAATTCGTTAACGGATTTGTCCGTGAGAGCGTGTTATAATATAACTATAACACAGTTTGAACATTTATTTGTTTTTAGCGAAACAGTGGAAGTTTTATTGATAAAAATGACTTACCAACAGATAATATACTGAACCACACAGAAAACAAGAAACAAAGTGTGAGGCATAGTTTTAGAAAAAACTGAAACGCTAACCCTATAAAAAATATGCCCGACTATTCCAAGTAACTGCTTAAGGTGAGATTTTTTATTCTCTCGGGGATGCGCACATAACAATCTTAACACTTCTCCTAGCTCGACTCGGCCTGACTTGTGTTGTCCAATGAACACGTTGATCCCTCGACGGAGATCCTTGGGGGGAGGTGAGGATGATGTCAGGATTCCGAAGAGGTCCCCGCGAAAAGGAGAAGACTCAGGACCGAATTCTTTCAGGTCCCTTTGGGACAGGACGTGTCTCCTTAATAGTGTCCGACTCTCCCTTTTGGTACTCATTGGAACTGACACGGATGAGTAGTAGACCTCGTCTGATTGTTTGGGCCAACAAGAGTCCATATTCCTAATCCACGATAGCATAACGTTGCCTTCGATCTTCCACCCGTTGTTGTTGATACTCCGGATGGGGTACCACCGGCTTCCATCGTCGACCATGCCTTCAAAGCCAACAATTGATCCCAATCTCCCAAAGCCAGATTGAGGGTTGAAATGATCCAATATAATGAGTCATCGTGGTCGGGTCCGAACCTCTCTTGTCGCCTGAGTCATTCTCGTCTTCCCTATAAAACTAGTGGTCCGTAAATCGAGGGAGAAGGTGCATGCCCATAGTAGATGCACCACAAACGGTGGAGCGACGGGAAGCAATTTGTGGGTGGCGCGATCGAGGATTTCAACACCAAAATGGTGATCGTGCTCGCTGCGTTGCTGCTGATATGTGCGTTGGGACTAATCTCGATCATGCAGTGTGCGTTGAGATGCAGAGATACTCGCGGTAGAGATGGGGGCGGCGTGCCACCAGATTTATCGCTATAGGAGAGGGAGGAGGAGACAGTGATTAATCGATATGACGGATGGACGAGACAAGACCTAAGAAGAAGGACGTCGAGAGCGACCAAAAGGCTCAGAACCGATTAAAAAAGAAACTTTTAATTGGGTTGACTCTCTAATATATTTTTGTCTAATCATTCCTTAAAACTACACTTTCCTTAAAACTACACTTTTTATTATTGTTGTGAAGTACTTATGAAACATTTTCAATCACTTTTGTATATTCTATGAGTCTCCTCGCGAAGTTGGGTCTGGGGAGAATAAGGTAATAACATGCCTGGTTCATTCACTGTATCCTAAAAGGGATCACTTGATTTGATGACTCCTATGTTTTAGAATAAATAAATAAATAAACTAATATTATTAACCATGTTTCTGTTCATCCATCTTGTCAGATTATGGTAAATTGGTAACGTTGTGGGCCCATGCAGGCCCCACTTTGGGAGTCCCTGAAAGACAGCACGGTGGGACAACCTTTTTATCTGTAGGGTCTGTTTGGCCGTGCTCGTGATGTGAAGATATGAGATATGGATAATTGTAAAAAGAAATTAGGTATTTCCTTTTTTCTAAAGTGTAACATATGTATTTAAAAAAAAAATTAAAATAAATATTAAGAATTAGTTTTTTTTTTTTGTCTATTGGGTGTAAATTTGACAACAGGGGTGTACTGTAGTGTGATTTCTTTTTTCGTATATCGGACTGTATGTCATAAGACTGGGTTGGATTTTATATTGAAAAAACTCTTGATCTGGTGTTGTGTTTGGTGAGTCAGACAATGAATCACACCATTTAAGACCCGTTTAAAATCGGTCCACCTAATACCTTACGCCCATTAAGCTTTAAATAGGTTGATATAAGACTACGTTAAGGTGTTCTTTTATCATTATAAAATGATTAATTTGACTAACTTTTCGTTTTGTTGATCACTTTTCAAAGCTTTTCGTGGAATTTGCAAATTCAAAATAACGGACCGGTTCGAACCGAAACTGACACCTTAACTATTAAATCCAAATGGGTCGGACATGACCCTTAAAACTAAGAATTAATAAATAAAAGATTGGTTTTAAATTTTGGGTAGGAACCGTCCCATCCGACCCATGCACACCCATAGACTGTTGTATGCTAAAACAATATGGCGTGAGTCCAGGGTTTTAGTTTGGATCCTAAACCGGTGACCTCCAATTCATCGTCAGTTGTGTACCTTATGAGTAAGATCCGGTTCATCGGTTTATATACGACGTGAGCCCGGGTTTTTAGTTCGGATCATGCACCAGTGGCATCCAATTCATCTTTGGTTGTGTACCTCAGGAGTCAAATCCGATTCACTGGTGGCATCTTGTTCATCGGTTTATATATCAACTATTAATCAATAGTATATGATTCGGTGTTACCAATTATCGATTCCATACCATTCCACTATTATCCCCAATTTTCCACATATCCATGATAAAACAAGGACACATACAATCACCAACATCACAACATTCAATGCACATACCTCCATTCCCAATCTCTCAAGCATGATACACATGATCAACACAAGCAATAGCCAAATCCACACATGTACCAAACAAAAACCCTCCCCACCTAGGCATGGTTAGGTCAATTCAAAAAGACAATGACCATGATGTTTTTTCTCCATCACCACCAAAATGCAAAGCACCTTCCCCAACCCAAGTAGATGGTTCTAATAGTTGGGACAAATCACATCCCATGTAGACAAGATTTAGGGACATTATGGTCCCATCAAAGAGTCCCCTTAAAACCTTGTGAAGTGTCTCTTGTTTGGCAAAGGTTTGTTCAGGTTTTGGTAGGATCAAAATCCAAAAGCTGTTCTTTATATCATTAAAGTTCACAAAATCCAAACCCTAACATCAATGCCCAAATTTGATTCATTCCCATATATGTCCACTTTAATTTCCACATGTGATTGATTAATTCACATTGGCAACAACTTAACATATTTTAAGTTATAGATCACAATCATAAATGACCCTCACCAAACCAAACCTCACATACCCATTATTTGAACTGAAAAGGGTCAAGTCTCTATTAAATTATAATCAATATGGGACAATATATAAAATATTGCAACCACAATATCTGAAATATTAACCAAGTTCCTGTTTTGCCCAACAAATATTGTTTTACTTCAATTTAATCACGCAATCATTTAATTTGTGCAACTGATATTAGAAAGAATTACAAGTAATGCAAATATGAAAATGGTATAGTTTCAATAACGGAACATATAATTACTTCTAAAAAGTAAAATAATTATATTCAAAATACTCATATGTTATAAGTTACTATAAGATGAAAACCTAACATTGAAATGAGCATGGGAGAGTGAACAAAACAGTTTATTGGTTTGCTAGAGTTGTCATTTGGAGTCTCTTTGAAAGTGGCAATACTATCCACGGTGGCTGGCGTCGAATTGGGGACGGGTCGTAACGTCGAATCGTACGAATTGTATGTTTTCGACGTCGAATTTTCGTTGGAGAGTCAAGTCAGGGTCGAATCTTCGTTAGCGCGTATTCGACGTCGAGGATTATGCAGACCCTAACGCGGGCTCAACTGAATACGGACTCAACGAATCGTGGCCCGACACATGGTGAATCATTAAAGCCGAAATTTTAATCCGGCTTAAATATTCGAACCAACTCTTCTTCTTCACGGATATTCTACAATCTTCATCGGTGTTTCTCCGAGCTTCCTCATTCACCGACGATTCTTCCACCTGCAACAATGGTCGGTAGGTTTCCAACCAGTGACGTATCGCCACATGTAAGCGTGGTCGACGATATTCTCGGTGACTTCCCGCGTGGATGATGATGCAACTAGGACTACGTCCTCGGTTCATAACATTACTCCAAGTAGACGGAGGAGATATTTTGGGGCCAGCAGCCGGGGGAATCCGTCACGTCGTCGCTGAAGCAAGAGATGTTGCTAGCATCCCCCGTGCTTCAGGGACGACGACGACATCAGAGATGCCGGCGAGATCGCGGGTCCCCGAGGCGGTGAAGTCCATTGATGCTGAGGTGAGCCAAACGAAAACCATCGAATTTGCAGAGGGGGGACCGAACAAGATGGGAGACGCTTCGTTGGTGGTGGGAGGGAACCAATGTCGCAGTGGTTAGAGGCGGATCGAAAGGAACCCTTGGCCGAAAAACCTTTGCATAACCCATAAGAGAGGTACAAGGGAGAGGGTGTGTAGAAAAGAGAAACATAACCATGGCATAGGTCATGACCATAACCGTGACTTTGGCTTCGTAAGGCGGCTTTGTCTAAAAGAGAAACCCTAGTAAAGAGAGCATGTGAGTTATACGAAAAGCGGATACCATTTCGACGAATTTTAGAAACTAAACATACTTCCCAACTTTTTTGTAATTATATGAAATCAGTGCTTAGATAAGTATAGTTGATGAATATTATCCAAATTTTTATAACATAGTAGGTAACATTTTATTGAATGAAAATAGCTTAGTACATAGAGATCATATGGCAGTGGAAAAATAAGAAAACCACTAGATACAACTTCATTGATAATCGAAACACTAGTCCTATAACTAGGTGCCGGGTAAAACCAGTGAGAACTAGAGACTTTTTCCGTCTCGACTTCAATTAGCCTGTTTTGTATTGACAGTCGTCCAAGGAGTATAAGAGGGAATGAATGAGGAAGGGGAACATGTATAACCCGTTTCTTATGGGTCGGGGTGGCCTCTCTGAGATACCCTGTGGTGCCCTAGAGGTCTCATGATGATCAGCGAGGCTGCTTTGCATGCCTCGCTTATGCCCTGGTGGGGCCGAATTCCCTAGCATGAGTGTTCTGCACTTCTTGTCCAGCGCCGACTAGCTCGTCAACCATCAAATCTTGTTGGTGGATCGGTCTCCAAAGATGGAACTCGGATACATAGGGACCCCGATCACGCCCATGGTAAAAAGATGGGACATGACCCCCTGACCAGGTCCAGATACCCCTCGTGGCTCTCATTTGGTGAGGGGGACAAGGTTGGCCCCTAGTTCTTCGCCGGTGGTGGTGTAGCGGTGGTAGAGCAACTAGGTGGGATCGGCCGGGGAAAAAAATCCATGCTTTGCATGGTTGCACCAGTGGGCAACTAGTGGATGGCAGGGCCGGTATCCTACTCGTCATGATGTATCCGGATCGGCGTCAACACGCAGGGATCCATCATGGGCAGGAGGTTCCAAATCGGGGGGTAGGTCATAGCAGCGGAGAATAGGCGATAGTGTGGGGCGAGGACAAAGTTGTTCCTCGTTGACCAGATCCATGGACCCCATTCGGGCTGCAATACATCTTGACTAGGGGTGATCTGGGATGAGCAGGGCGACCATACCGGGCTCAGTCGCGATGGTGGGGACGACAATGGTAATGGCTGCACGATGGGAGGCAACACCGGGAAGGTAACACGCACGGAGGTGAGAAACCCGCTTGAGTGGGGAGACAGGACAAGGCCGAGGTTTAATGAAGAAAGTATTCATAGATTTATTTATATACTTTGTCAAACCAAACAGCCCCTCACCGCTTCATAACCTCCCACCCAAACATTAGAAAATTATATAAAACAAAGAACAGAGCAAAATCGATAAACTGATATAGCGCAATCATTTGTATCTCTCTCTCTCTCTCTCCTCGAACCTCTTTCTCTCTCTAAAACAAGACCAGAACTTGTTGGATCAGAAGGGAAGAAGAAGAGAGACCACATCAGCAGCTGCAGAAGAAGAAGCAGACATGGTCGAAACCAGACGCAGCTCCTCCACCTCCAAGCGCATGCTTTCTTCTCCTCACGCATCTCCTCCTCCGTCCAGCAAGCGATCCAAGGTCCGATCTTTGCCCCTCTCGCTCCCCTTCTTCGATTTCTTCTCTTAAACCCAAATCCCCAATTCGCGTTTTCGTAGATGGGTTTTGTGCGTTTCGTGCGATTGGGGATTGATTTTTGTGTTTCGCGATTGTTGTTGACTTGTTTGATCGGTTCTGGTCGGAACCCTAGGCGTCCGAACCGGCGTCTTCGTCGACGAACGATGAGCCGAGCTCGTCGCCGGGTGAAACCCTAGGTACGGCGAAGATGGAATCGG
>JAYMTN010001111.1:0-13672 GCA_036897425.1 Erodium trifolium | reverse complement strand
TTCATCTACCACAAAGAATCAAATTTTACCGGCCCTTAAAATCAGCTACGATCATCTATTGCCTCATAATCTGAAACTATGTTTTGCATATTGTTCTATGTTTCCCAAGGATCATGTTATGGAGAGGGAAGAGTTGGTGCAACTTTGGATGGCTGAAGGATTGCTTGAGCCACCTCAGGAGGATAGCCGGAGTGAGATGGAGGACGTCGGGAATGAGTATTTTGATATTCTGTTAATGAATTCATTATTCCAAGAGCCCGTGGAAGACATGTACGGCGATATTACTCATTGCAAGATGCATGATCTGGTACACGATCTTGCCAAATCTGTATATGCTCCAAACACTGCGTCAAAAGCACGAACAATGACGGTAGAAGGTTCTAATCTGCTCTTCGGAAGACCACATGGAAATAGCAAATTGAAGCACTTAAGGTACGTTGCGAACTCGGGAGAAGACGAGATAAAAACAGTGCCGGAGGTTATTAACAAACTCTACCATCTGCAGACACTTAGACTGAAGGACTATAGTTTGGAGAAGCTTCCAAAAGATCTTGGACGAATGCCAAAGTTAAGACATCTGTACATGGATAGTGGAAAGAGTATTTCAAAAATGCCAATGCATATAGGGAAGTTAAGTTGTCTGCAGACATTGTCAGTTTTCGTTGTGGGTTCCGAAAGAGGTCGGAGAATCGATGAGCTAGGAAGGCTAAAGAAACTTGGGGGTGAGTTGGGGATCTATGGTCTTGAGAATGTCAGAGATAGAGGAGAAGCAAGGAAAGCCGATATAAGAGAAAAGACCAAGTTGAAGAGGCTAACATTGAAATGGGGTGGACGATCTGAGAATGATAAGCAAGTATTCGAGGGGCTTCAACCAAACCGGAATTTGAAAAGTTTGACAATTCGGAACTACGAGGGAGATGGGTTCCCGTCATGGGTGATGAAAATGGACAATTTGGTAGAGATCAAACTATGGTATTGCTGGGAATGCGAGCAAGTCCCAATGTTGGGTCATTTGCCTTGTCTTCAGATTCTTGAAATAAAAGGACTTACGAAGGTGACATGCATTGGAGTATCGGATGAGTTCCGTCATTAAAAAAGTTGTACCTGAGATTCATGTTGAGGCTTGTGGAGTGGAAGGAGTTGGACACTGATGATGAAGTGGACGAGGAGCAGCAACAGCATAACTTGGCATCAAATACGAGTAGAAGGCTCATAAAAGCATTTCCTTGTTTTGAGGTGCTAACTGTACGGGACTGTCCAAAGTTGGAAACATTTCCACGTATTGATTTTTCGTGTCTTAAGGAGTTGGAAATCAAAGGCATCAAAAATGTAAGGCAGATTAGGGAGATTCTCAACGAACTCACTTGTCTTGAACAACTCAAGATTGAGAATGTAGATAAAGGGATGAAAAGTATACCGCTAGCATAGATATGCGAAAACAATAAGAATCTCACTTCTGTTGTGATAGTAAGTGTGGGTGATTTAGAGTCAATGGGTGATTCTAATGGCTTGTGTTTGGGATTAGAATTAGAGTCGACTAGTATTGCAACAGCACAGTCCTCAAAAGCGCTTCGATCACTTGAGGTATGGTCTTGTCCAAAACTGAAGTATATGGATGTGCAAAGCCTGGCTGGTCTTGAAAAGTTGAGCATATGGAGCTGCGATTCTCTGGAATACATTACTCCCAGCAATAGACTCAAGGGCCTCTTGTCTCTTGAGATATTGATTATAGATGAGTGCCCAAGTCTGATACCAATTCCAGATCTAGGAGATTGTCCTGCTCTGACAATATTGGTATTAAGCGATTTGGCAAGAGATGTTGAATATTTCGCAGGAATAGAGGTGGCTGAACCAGAACAACAGCTATTCGTGTCCCTTCAAAGTGTAGAATTGTGTCGGTTAAAGGAAGAGTCTCTGCCGGACCAACTTCAACACGCCACCAAACTGAAGACTCTCAAAATACAAGGCTGTGATGGACTGAAGGAATTGCCGGATTGGATCGGCAACTTGTAATCTCTCCAGAAAATAAAACTCCGTGAGTGCAGCAACCTAACCACTCTGCCCCCCGTGGAAGTCATGTCCCGCCTCACCAGTTTACGGGTACTGAAATTGAAAGCATGTCCTGGTCTAAGAGAAATGTATAAGAGCAAGCCATGGCAAGCGTGGCTCAGACATGCCAACATCAAATCCTACTATACTGACGAATCCGAATTATAGACCTTTTCACTAACCTATATAGCTTCTTTGCTCTTAATAGTTATAAACTTCGGGTATTTAGACATTTCGCTACTTTCCTAGTGTTGGGTTTCTCTTGAGGCCGATTTGTTTCATCAGTGCTCGAGTCTGTATTTGTTTCCTAGTTTCTTTTTCATGTATCTATTCTAGTGGTTCGAGGTATCGATGACATTCTCTTGTTGGTTGTACTTTTAGGGTTTGTCTCTCGGTCTCTGTTTTCTTTTCGATAACAAGGTCTTTTATATTATTTTTGCATTGCTGATTAAAAAAAAAAACCTTCATGTTGCTCAAATTTGGTAGAAGATTGACTTGTATATTCATGAATGTTCATCTAAGCTTATAACTTCACTCTCAATTGTTCTTTTCATGATTTCTTTCATCTTCTTCATGATTTTTTTTAATTGTGGAAGCCTGACCCGATATAAGTGAATAAAATTTACAGAAATGAACTGCTCTGCTCTTTTCTACAAATGTTTTGGGAAGGTAATTATTTTTATCAAAAATGATATTGTCTTACTTCGCATGTGCCTCAAAAGTAGATTCTGGAAAAGGGAAGAGTAAGATGTCAAAGAACATAAATCATGGTTATTACTTGGATAAGGGAAAAACAGACCATCCTATGGAAGATTACGTTGTTGCAAATTTCTAACAAGTCGATGACAACGAGTTTGGTTTACTTCTGCAAAGCTAATTGCCTGTGTTCTCCTCCACTTTCACCAATCCTAATCAGTCATCAACAACATCATGTCTCACACTTTACTCATTCATTCTGGTTCTGCTTTCCCAGTCAAACAGGGCAATAAGGTGAAATGACCCACCTGTCCCTTTCCCCACAAATCTGTCAGTTTTGTTCTGGTTATGATCTGAAAGTACTTCTGATATGCAATGGCCATTTGGGTTATCAAAAATTTATGATCTTGATCTCATTTGGTCAGATATAGGCACCATATCTATGAATTAGAGAACATTTTGCTGCAAAATACAAGTCAACAAGAAGAAATGTAGATGATGATGATATGTGATCACCTACCATTTAATAGTATCACTTACTGTTGGGTTTTGGTCTCCAATGCATGATCATCATCATCTGGGTGAAAATGTGGGCCTTCAAGAGACCTTCCTAAGTCCCAAACTTTGGACCACAACTTTTTTGCATTTTCATACCATTGTTGAGAAATTTGCAGTGAGAAGCTAACTCAGAATGAGACCCACCTATCAACCACCAAGTCACCAACCCATCTCTCTCTCTGGTTGACTCCTTCCATCAATGACACCTCAATTTCCAGTGAAATTATAGCAACACACCATATCACAGCACACACTAAGAGCCAGTCAATTTGAGCACTGACTTGCCAACCTCTATAATCATTTGACAAGTCCACCTTTATTCATTGACTTGCTCTCTTTGAACTACTAACTTTGTGGATGAGTAATAAAGCAACATGCTTGAAATTCTAATTCACTGTACAGGCCACAATTTGAATGAAAAAAGGCAAGCTTGGCTAAGAGCCAGATTGGTTCTGTAACTTCTGTTTGATAATACCAATCAGTACAAAAGGTGCTAAATTGAAGAAGAAAACATAGAAATGGGATGTGATCATGTGAAGAAGAGGAATCCAAGGAAAACCCAGAAAAGAAAAAGGGTGAAAATTGCATTCCACAAATCAATTCATGAGAATGATGAATTGAAGAACAGGAAGAAAAAAAAAAGTGACTTTACCATGTTTTGGAAGAGAGAGATCAATTGTACAATTGGAGCAAGTTCTGTGTGTGTCAGAGCAAATCAACCAAAACCCATTACTCCTCTTCCTCTCAATCACTCACAAATTACATCTTTTTCGTTTCTCTTATACATAACAATGTCCGATTCGAGTTGGAAAGCAGAGGCTCTCGGGGAAGCGACCGGAAACAGGGGAAGGAGCTGGGGTTCGCCGCCGTCGCGGGGCGTGGACATCGGCGACGGGTGCAAGTAAAACCCCTTCTCGGCGATGGCCCTGTCTTCCTCCGAGGATGAGCTCCCGGAGGTCAACGGGTCGTCGGTCAAAGGCGTGACGGGGCTGCTGAGGGCGAGGTTGGGGAAATCGAGGATGCTCGGAGACAAGATCTCCTGGTTCCGGCGAGGGGAGAAGCCGGGGATGAGAGTGTTGATGATGAGGCTGTTCTTCAGGTGCTGCGCCTGGCCGCGGCGCTCGTAAAGCTTGAAGCTTTGCTTCCTGGGGGCGGTCCTGACGGCGCACTTGGACGGCGGGTCTTGCTTGCCGGCGGCGTCGGAGGCGCCGGTGAGCATCTGGACCACCTGCTTGAAGGTGGAGCTATCGGCCTGGACGAAGGTGGTTGGGTAAGGATTGGTTTCAGATCTGGAGATGGGTTTTGGGGTTATTGCAGAAGCTTGACCTCCATTAGTGCCATTGCTATTTGGGGACTCTAATGAAGATGGGTTCTCTCTGTTCTGTTGAGCTTTAGTTAAATTCTCCATTGAGGAGGTTTGGATTTAGGTATGGATTTGGGCTGAAGAAGAAGAAGAGAAAAAGAGAGATGAATTGGAATCCTCTATGTTTTGTTTTTATTGGGCACCACTCACTCAAAACATTTTCACAGTGAGAAAGTGCATAAAGGAAGCAACTTTGTGGGCTGTTTGGCTAGCGAGAAAAAGGGCAAAGCCTGGTTTTGATGGAAAGTGGGTGAGGAAATTGAGGAACAAGATTGGAGTTTTGGGATCATCATCATCACAGCATCGACTTCAGAGCCATAGTTGTGTGCAGCGTGAAAAAGGCCAGACTCTCTGGGCATAGTATGTATTATAGCATTTTGTTCTGTGTTTCTGATAGGGATAGGAGATGATGATGATGATGACGATGATGCATGGAACATGACATGTGGCGCGTGGGGTTACACGCACCAATCACCTCATCGGGTGTCTCCATTTTCATTAGAGCTTCAACAAGTGCAGTCGCCGAGTTGGTTGGGCTGTGTGTGTGAACGGCTAATAAATAAAAAATTAATTATAAACAAATTGAGGTTAAATAATATATTGATGACGTGTAATATGCTTATTGGTGCAGGTTTGAAAAGGTCAAGGGTGCCTCTAGTTTGTGTTTAATAAAATGTTTTGTCATTTATATTTTTTATTATTACAAAGTTGATTTCTTTGGCCACTGTTTTTGTTTGGTTCCTAGTCTAACTCACTTGGTGGGTCCTATGTTGGATGCAAGCAAGCATGGGTGGGTTCATATTTGACTTCCTTTGTGTTTTTATGGAAAAGCCCATCATTTCCTGTAATTGAAGGTTAGAGAGCAAGATCTTGACTTGTATGTGTTGGAGAGACCTAGTTTATATGGAATGAGTTATTTGTATAAGAAGTCACAGTTTGATGAGTCACAGAGAACGAGTATGTAGAAGAACGCGTGAAATCTAAGAATAATTGTAAAAATATATTTTAAAATATTCATTTTATTTTGTAAGTCGTATCATCTTTTTTGATAAATATAAAAAAAAGATCTTGTAAACTTGCCTTGTTGCTTTTTGTGCAAATGACAATCTTATCCTTTTGAAAGATAATAAGTAAAAAAAAATTAAAGGTTTCTTTTTCTTTGTATGTCCAAAGAGGAAGAAAATTAAGAGGTAAACTTTCTGATTTTTTTTCTACTTACTATTTACGAAATTTAAAGTTTAAATAAAAATCGTTATTTTAAAATAAATATAAACAAAGCTTATGCCTAATATCTAAGATACAGATATTGAACACTATCAAACTCTTCCTCAATATCTCATATTTACCAATGTGAAGAGTAAAACTTGCATATGTACTTATAAGGGTATCATACCTGATAACTAAATCATAAGATACTTGTAATGTAAGTAAGCCCAATAAAATGCCTATATATACAATCACCAAAACTATGTGTAATCAACTAATCATCTCCTTCCTATCTTTAAGTTGGTAATATAGATGAGAGCAGCTTCTCAAGCCACAAAAATTGCTTCTTGATATAGTAAATATATAACTCAAGTTGCAGGCCTGACACAAGCGGGTTTGCTAGGTGTTTTAGCTGAGATTGGAGGTAGAAACTTCTCACAGCCCTTGGCTCCGATATTGATAAAGTCCCTGGCAAGCACAGGAGCGTATTGGGCGAGTTTTACCCTGAAAGAATGGGGGTAACTCTTATTGCTCTCGTCGACATCCTGAACCTGACCTTTCACAAGAGAACCTACTTGAGCACCTTTCGCGTACGCTTCACATGCCTGAACCTGACCTTTAACAAGAGAACCTACTTGAGCACCTTTCGCGTACGCTTCACATGCTGCCATAACATCTCGTGCACGCTCGCAAAAGTGTCCTATCACCAAGTCCTCAAAATGCTGCCACCAAAAATGACACAAGTGATCAGATATGTACAGCTCCCAGTCCCAGTCGAAGACTCGAAGAGAAAAATAAACCGAGTTTATGATCATACACAGATGAATGGAGATGGGCTAACAATTTTTTCATTATCAGTCAAGTGTGTTCTGCTATTTATGTACACAAAAGCTGTAAACGAAGTAATTGTATGAATAGATAATCTTACTCAGTTACCTCTAAGTATGCACCATTCTCAACCAACTACCTTCAAGTTTAAAAGTTTCTGACAACCCCCAAGTTTTTTAGTCTCAATTTACCCCAACTCCGTCAACTTTTGAGTATGAAATGAGGAAAATGCCTATGTAAAATATAAAAAGGGTAATTTTGTCATTTCACAACCGAAAGTTGACGGAGTTGGGGTAAACTGAGACTAAAAAAATTTAGGGAGGTTATCAAGAACTTTTTAAACTTACTAGTAGTAAGTTCAGAATGGTGCATACTTCATGGTGGCTGAGTGAAATTATCTCATAGATAAAACTCAGGCATCACATGTTGGTTCAATTAACACACTAATGAGTGAACTAGTATAAATGTGAAGAGACTATGCATGCAACAGCTCAAAGTATACTAAAAAAGAATGACTAAAGGAAAAAATCCCCATACTTACTTTAGGAGGCCTCCTCATAGTGAAGGACATTGTCCTAAGCGATAAGATAAATATGTCCTCATTGTACTTCAGGGATTCTCTTTCACCACGTGGAGTGCCATCCATGTTTGCAAATCCAGGCTCATTAAAATATGGTTTTGTATTCAAAATAAGCCCTTGAATAGAGACCAGAACTTGCAGCATGCTGGACGTGCCAGGGATCCATCTCTCATTCTGAGCACCAGACCAGGTGTTGAGGAGGCTAAGACACACTTTCCCACGGTGATACAAATTTGGATTGAGCCGAAGGCCACCAGAGTGATAATAAACATTCTGGCATAAGCAATTTCCGGTTGTCAGACTTGTCAAGTAAAGAAATGTGAAAATGAAAACTTACTCATGTACAAGCTATATCACTTACTGGTGGAACAGCAGGATAGCCACTCGGGAAAAATACGTCAAAGAAAAAGAGACCATCATGGTAGGGAGTCCCCTCGGCTCCTTTGATTACAGCCCTTAAAAGATCCATACGGGATTCGTAGACTCTAACAAATATTGTATCTGTTCAGGTGACAAGGAACAAAGAGTAGGTTACTATGATCTGGAAAAGTTGAAGAAATAAGAGCGTATAAGTATGATGTGATCAGCAAGTCTGCAGATTTGATCTTCGAAAATGTTATACTTGCGATCACACAAATATTTGATGAGATTATGCTAAGTTTGTTTTCTGTTGAGTTAAAAATCCAAACTACTACATTTTGTATAGTATGAACTAAACAATGATTAGCTTAGCTTTTCTGGATTAACTTTTCATTTTTTTAATTGTTAGACATCCACGGAATAACTTATTAATCAATTATTCTGTAATTAATAAAATGATGGGGGTGCACTAAACCAGAAAGGAAGACCTGTCCACAGACAAGAACAGGTAAAAACCAAAAACAAAAGTATTCTCATGCAGTTTTGGTAAATTTAATTATTAAAATCTGAAAAGCACAAGTACATAGAGCTGAAATTTTGTAATTCAATTATAAGAATTTCTGATGAGCCACTCAAGTCAAGCAGGGGAGGAACCAAGAATATAATTTAGGGTGTTCCGCCGAAAATTGTTAGATATATTAGAAAAAATATGTTAAAACTATACTCATAAAAGAATTAGATTATTTTATGTTTTTCGTTACGTAATTCGTATGTTACAAGTGAAAAGAAATCAAATACCCATTAGATTTACTCACATGGTGGCAAGGTTTGCAGAGGGTGTGCTACCGAGGTTAGGCTGAAGAGGGTTTCAAAAAGGTCGAAGCGGCTCTGAACCCTCACTATAGTAGCAGGACTCCTGGCCCTATCGGAGTCACTTGATCGTGATTCCTTTGTTTCTCTACTTTTTGCTTGTTGTTATTTTCTTTCTATCCTAATCGTTATGGGTTCGGGATTTTGCTTCTTGTACGTTCTTCTTTATTAATGTATTTATTTTTATCTGGTAAAAAAAATACCCTTAAACCCCTATGAATCTGTCCCTGATGACGAAGAAAGGCGTGGTGGCGCAATGCAATATTTAATTTTTTTAATGTTTTATTATGTAGTAAAAAATGTTTATGATTGGAGTATGAGTTTTTATTTAAAATATATTGATAATAAAATATAATGTCTAAGATTTTGTTTACTAATTTAATTTTAATAATAAATTCTATCATTATGTTCATCACGGGTTCAAAAAATTATATTCAAGATAAAGAATTTTATTATAAAAATAAAATAAAAAGAATGTTTATTTATTATTGATAGTAGTTTATACTTATATTTAATAATTTTATGAAGCATATATTTTTACACATATGTTCTTGTACACAAGCAAAAAATCAGGACTTTTGGACTTATTATACGTGCATCGGTATGAAGAAAGATGAAAAGGATCTGGAGCCCAAACCTAAGCAAAATAAAGGGTTGTGTTTTATCCCAGCCCATAGGATAAAAAACATAAGAAACTGAGGGTGTTCCAACGTGAAGAATCGAACTCGGGTGTGGGGAAAATTAGAGAGGTCTTTAACCACTATGCTAGTTTTCAATATGTTTATGGTGTTCCATGGAACACCCTAAACCCCTCTCGTTACGCCCCTGAAGTCAAGTATGAGCAATAAAGATTTATACTGTGATTTATACCCCTATGTAACTTAATTAAAGTTCGATAACTATAAGAAAGACTCTATAGCTCAGCTTAACTTGAGTTGGGATTATTAAAAACAGTTATCTACTAACATTACTGAATATATACAGAAACAGAGCTTCATCAGTTGCTGCAAATTCTGAAAATGGTAAAACTCTTAAATAAGAACATGTGAATGTATTTGCTACAAGGTACTTAGCTTTTTTATACGTCCCTGAAAACACATGGAGCTCGTAAGACAAATTTGTTTCAGTCATGAAGTGTATATGTTAGCTTCTTTGTTCCTAGAAGCTTGGCTAATAAGAACCCTACTTTAGTTATTTTTGCTAATGTTCGTTGTTCCACTGAAATATCAACAACTAATTAAATAGAAAACATAAGTAGACTACAGAATACATGAGCACTATGCTTGTCACAACAGAATTTGATATCGTAAGCTAAGACTCACCTGGCAAATCTTTCTCAAGAATCTTCCACTCCTTCTGAATTTGCTTTGCCCAAGCTACAGATGCCTATCATAAAGAGGATTAAAGTAAGTTAAAAGGTTTCAAAAATTACATTGGTTTCAAACAATGAGATGCAATTTCAAAAAAAAAATATTTAAGAACCTGCTTCATTGAATAACCATGGTGAGCATAGTGATGGTCCGAATGATCATCAACTGTATCAAATTGTTTAAAAAGTCTAAACTTCATCAAAATATCTATGCTCCTATCATGTCCATTACTTGACTCGGAATCAATAGGAGTTGTTGAACATCCTGCTTCAGCAATTGTCTTTTGGTTCCCAGCAGATACTTGGTCCCAATAGTTATCTGTCTCCTTTTCAGGAAAGAGAGGAAGATCATCGAATGGATTATGAACCACACCCATTTGAGCAAGGAAATTTGAATAGCCCATATGGCTACCAACCTTCTCCTTTAAATCTGCTCCATGCTGATGACTCGACATGGCCATTTGAGAAGGGAAATTAGAATAACTCATATGGATACCAACCTTCTCCTTCAAATACGTGGGAAAATCATGTCTATGTGAAGGAGGCTCAAATTCATGAAGGGGTTTCATAGGATGTAACTGATTCTGAGAACTTGAACTACTTGAATAAAGTTTAGATTTCAGAAGCAGCAAAGACCGAGATGAAAGCCGGTTCTTCACTGGACTCACATAGGGTTTTGAAGCAACTGGTTTATTTTCACCGTGAACAGCTCGTGGAAAGATCTGAGGTGCAGACAGCTTTGCCACGGGAGGGTTAATCCCAGTATTCAAACTCAATGGAGTGGCTTTGGATGACCAAATAGATGGAAAAGGGTCTATCCCATGAACAGGAAACCCATGTCCTGACTTCATAGGACTCCTATAGTTTGAACCACTGTCAATAGGAGCCTTGCTTTTAATTTGGGATAAATCTGGTAACCATGGAAGGTCCGCCTCTACTCCAGGAGGAATGTCCACCTTATCAAACTGGGCTTGCAAAATGTCATATTCGTCAACATCAACTGCATCATTTGTGTAAAAATCAACATATCTGTCGACATCTTGATGATTGTCAGAATCATGACTGTCTGGACTCATCGAGTATTCAACAGAATTCGATGTTCCAAGGGTTTCCACACCACCAGGACCAAGAAAATTCATGCTGTAAGGTACCTGTGAAGGTATATAATTTAGAAACATTCCATAAGCTTCTTTGCATGGCAGCAATTACATGTTTGGAACGTACTACTAGTGTAGGGATAACATAAAATTACAACAGGTTACCGTGTACCTTAGTTTGATGATCGAAATAACCATTAGAAATGTTTTTAACTGTCTTCCCTTTGCTCCTTAAGTCAAGTTTCTTATCAAAGATCATCATATCAGCAGAATCTTCATCTTCTTCAGCATCAATTTCTTCACAAAGTATAGCCTGCATATATTTTACTTCTTTTAACCATTTCGGTAAAAAGATAAGAACAATGTTCACCTTATAAACGAATATATGGCATGAACAAATTAAGATATCATACAAAACTGATATAATAAAACAGTAGGGCTATAGAAGAGGTTAAATGACCAAACTATATATCTAAATACACAGATTTGAGTAGTTTTTTACAAGGATTTTTTTAGAAAACAAGCAAAAAATTCAAGGCAGTCCATCCTTGCATTCGCCCGAACCACAATTTCTAGGTCAGGATTAGATATGGACCACATGGTATGTATGTGGTTCTAGCATCGGGTAATAAATTCAAAACCCACATTGTACATAGAAGTGTCATGTATCTGCTTGTATATGTATGCGCAAGGAAACTTATTGTAGACAATCAAAATTAGCCATGGTTAAAAATCCTACATACAATTCAAACCCCACAAGAACACCTAAGACTGACACATATGCCCCAAGTTTATCACCCAAGAAATACACAAAACACAATTGTCTCTGCAGTTGTTCAACACTTAAAAATCTTGGAAATATCAGAAACCGAGGGCAAAAGGGAGCTCTAAACAAGTAGCTCCACTCCACTTAGCATAAAATGAGAAGCATGAATGAAAGAAGATAGGGAAAATTCATTTTCTGATTAAGAAGAAACCCTACTACATTACCGTAATAATAAGAAACCGGGGCATTTTCTCTGGCATACTACATTGCTGTATAATCATATTTAAAGAAAAGGAAAGCTAAAGTTAAGTAGCTGTAACCAAAATTACACCAAGCCTATCAAGAATCCAATCACACACATAACCAAAAGTACAAGTTCATTTTAGGTCATCGACTAGATGAAAATTCGAGGTATTAGAATCACCAGTACAATAAAGCCGCAGTATAAACAATGATAATACCTAAGCCTAATCAAACTCAAAATGTGCTCCTATGGAAAGTTCCCCAAACCCCATAATGTCAACCAACCCATTTTCTCCCCAACAAAATTCAAACTTACCTCAATTTCCCTTATAATCGGCCAAAATGATGACACAAACTGTGAGTATGTTGATGAAAATTTTATTATTATCCAAGAACAGTTTTCTTCAATCACCATTTCCTTGCATTATATTCAATTTTCATTATGCACTTAAATTTCACAGCTCATTGAACCCAATACACACACAAATTCTAGCTTTCTCGAACAGAACAAAAACGGGATAGCAGCATCGCCATTGAATTGGACAGTAGTAAACGAAACAGAAACCAGAAAACCCTAAAGATCTCAAAAAACGAACAGCTTTGCTACAAAGCCAAGTCAACAACGACGATCACTGAAGAAACAATCAACCGGAGTGAACAAAAGCACGCAATATTTTTAGTAAAAGAAGATTGATTCCACTGGAATTGGAGAGCCGATTCGGAAATCAAGATGAGATTAAACGATATCGCATAGAGATCAAGAGTAATTAGTTTCGATTCTCAAACCTCCTTCCTCTTGAGCCGGTTCGGAGACCGAGAAGAGGCCAGGGGCGCGATTTCGACGGCGTCCACTTCCATGAGGCCCAATCTACGAGAGTACGAGAGTGGTGAATGAGTATAGTTTCTGTTTAGGGAGCGATTTCGCGCTGATTTCTGTTTGGAGGGCGAGAAAATGAGAGAAAGTTCAGAAGAGAACAGCTTTATAGAGGGGAAAGAGATGGGCAGAGACTGAGAGATAGCAGCAGGGACAAGAGTGTCGTCGGATAAACGGCGGCGTTTCGAGGGACTCGGTTTGTACTGTTGATATGCCATGCGAGCGTTAGCGTGTGGAGTGCAACAGAGAACCAGACCCAAAACTTAGACAGCAAGGCAGAGGAGACCGAGACTTTTTTTTTTTTTTTTTTTTTTTTTTTTTTGAAGAAAGAGCTGAGACTTGACTGAAGTCCAGAAGGACCAAAACTTAGGGATGGAAATGAATTATCTGATTTATTTGTTTATTTAGTTGACTGATTTAATTAATTTTATAAAATATGTTTGATTTTTTTTTAATGGTCAAATTAATCAAAATATGATTATTAATAACTTATATCACATCAAGCTTATGACCACATACTATTTTAATTTATATGACCATCATGTGATTTTATTAACTTATGACACAAGTAATTAGATGAAAATGATTTGCATTTAAAAAATTAAACAACAAATAGATCCATCGCAAAAAACAAAAATAAATATGTGTAATGATATAAGCTTAGACTAGTTTAATAGGAGGTTATGATTATTTTTTATCATAGGAAAATAAATGCATTAACAAAAAGGCAAGTACAATAAACAATCCTTAAGAAAAAAGAGTTCTAGAGAGAGGCTGCTCTGACCTCTCTCTAGAAAAAACACAAACCCTACG
>JAYMTN010001110.1:0-13677 GCA_036897425.1 Erodium trifolium | reverse complement strand
ACTATGGTTTCTTTTGTCCTACAACCGTATTGTGTTCTCTTAATAGTTTTTTTTTTCCAGTACTAGGGTTGTCTTCCTTGTTGGGGTTTTTGTCATAGTACTGTTTTTTTTCTAGTACTATGATTTCTTTTGTCTTAGTAACATATTGTGTCCAAGCACTAGGTTATTTCCAAATACCAGGTGTAAATATTTTCGCGTGTTACTATCAGCCATTGTAAAGTCACTAACATTCTGTTTTGACATCTTCTGTTATGCTCTGCTCCGGTTCCACCATGATGTATGTTAACATCTATGCTACCATCCTTGACTTGACTCAAAAGTAGCCAATACAGATGTAGCAACAACCCCTTTGGCTATTTTTGAGGCAAGCACCCAATAGCATATATGAGTTTGTTCTTCAGAGTTCAGGGTCGTAGATTTGACAGCATGCACTTCTTGATATTCTTTGATCTGCCAGGCATGCACACATTACACGTAGTTACGTCAAGTAACTTCATATGTCTTTCTCCCCCTTCTTGTGACAACAAATCTCCAAAGGATAAACAAGCAATTAGATAGATAGATGATTTGTCATTCAGTACGGGGAGATCGACAAGAACTTCTCTTGTTGAGGATATGTTTAGGAAGGAACAAATAGAGAGTGCAGTCAGTATAGGCAAGGAATGGTCCTTGTTGTTTCCATTGAACAATTAGCCAAATAGAACCCGAAGTGGCTGACTCGCTTTAGGATTGGCATTCAATATCACATTCTTGAGGCATTTTGAAGTATAATTTGAGGTACCTGGCTTCACAAGTAACATTAATTATACTCAATTTACATACTTTCCCTGAACAATTGGACCATCTCATTGGTCAATGGAGCATGAGGGAGTTCAGCTAACACTTCTTCTCTCACTATGTTAAGTTGCATTAAGAGGCTTGGGCCAGTATGATGAATGAACCGAAAAACATTGTCCTTCCAAGCTATGATTCCCTTGAATCTTCCTATTTGATGCCAAGATATTTTCTCTAACATGTGGAACTACAATTTTGGTTAAGAGCAGCATAGCATGCTCTTTTCTCTTGAGCTTCAAAATCTCTCTTAGTTAGCTCAAATAGTGCATAATTTGAATAGTATGGGTCCCCACTCAGCTTACCCAATCCTGAAAAAGATGGACTATACAGTGATCACTTCTTCATTGAATGATCACAGCCTCTCAGAGTTTTCAGTAATTTTAAGCTTCTGAGTAAGGAATGGGCATAATAAGCATTTACAGGTTAAAGTTGACACAACATCTTCACCAACTTTTGTTGCTCAGCTAGCGAAAGATTTGGACTTTGAGGTCTTTGAAAACTCAATAGGAAGATCTTAAGATGACAGACTATTTTTAAGAGTTGATATAACATCTTGAGGAATTCCTTGATATAACATAGACATCGACTAGTGTACACACAAGAGTTGTCAGGAAACTAAGAATATCTACATTTGCATACCTTCCCTGATTGAGTTAGACACCTTATCATTCTCTTGTGTACAGTCCCAATGTGAAGCTTTAAGCCTTACAACAAAGAGAGCAGCACATAGCTTTAAAGATATTCAAGTTCTGAGTGAAGACTTCTGATTCAACATCTTTTTAGTTGTCTTTTATCATCCTGAGTTGCTGGCATGTAATGAAAAATGTTCTTCATCATCTCCTTAGGATTTTCTAATTTAGAGGCTTGACTGTGGCTGTATATGTCGGTTCCGTTGAGTCAATATCATTCTCACGCTCTTTATTGGATGTCATGACATTTATCTTGACATTTGACCCTGAGAGTGCTTCTCATTCAAAGGGTAGTGTTCGTGACTTCTTTCTAACAGTAGAAGTGAATCTGGCCAGCTTCTGGAATGTAACTTGAAGTAAGATTGGAGAGTATCTAGTTTGTCAGTATAATCAATTCGTAGCCCAGGGGAGTAAGGTTTGAGGACGCTCTTTTATCTTGTGCTGGTCACTTCCTCTCCGAAATTCAAAATATCTCCTTGGTTATCTCATTAGGCATAACCGTACAAGTTCTGACCTGGTTGATTTTAGTTCCATATGAGCATAGATGCCATCTTTATTAAAATTAATGGCTCTGTCTCCTATACAGACCTTATGGAAATCTAAATTCTCTTTCACTTCTATAGGTAACTCCATCTTTGGTAGTAAGATTCTAAGAAACATAATCATTTATATCGATTCTGATTCATCATGACAATACAACACATTGTCCTAGGATGTATCACGAACTTCAACTGAAGAACTAGATTCCTTTCCTTGACAATTGTCTTGGGAGTAGAGGCATTGACGATCATTTTCTTCATTAATTGCTTGAGGCTTGAGTTACTTGAATTTCCTTGGGGATGAATGAAAATCAGTTTCTTCTCCTTTTCTTTTCTGTGACAGATTCAGGACTACAGAGAAGACTTCTTTAATAACATCTGCACCAGCTCTTGAGTTAGTCCTTTTCTTTTCCCATGATAGCCTTAACAGTTGCAGATTTTTCGAAGTTATGAGATTCTCATGTGACTGAAAAATCTCAGTTGTTCATATGGAATAACATCCTTAACTTTCCATTTCTTCTTTAGATTCACTTGAGAGTGCTTCCCTTTGACTTTCAAGGAATGTTTCATACATCTATGAGCTTTCATGGCCTTTTTCTAGTTGATTTAGAGGGGTTCCATGGAGATGATAACAGAAGGATCTTAGATTGCCTGGTTTGCCACATAAATGACATACCCAGTGCGTTTTCTTGGGTTTGTTTACCAATACTGATACAGTTTGAGTGTTGAACTTTTGTTTGAACGGTTGATCATCTGCATGTCTTACAGACTGTTGCAGAAAGTGTTGCTGAAGGTGTCGAGTATGCAAATGTTGGTCATTGGACACGCCAGTTGTTAATGTGTTTTGTTTATCTTTCTGATTTTGAGCAGGTAAAGGCTTACTAGGATCATCTGGAGAGACAAACACCGTTTGTGAAGTTGGGGCATCATCGGTACATGAGGGTTCGTTCAGTTGCTCTAACTTTCCCATGGACAGATGGATGTCTAACTTGATTGTGCTGGAATTCACTATTTTGACAGACTTAGAGGTTCGATCAAATTTCCTATTAAGTATGCTGATTTCATTCTTGAGTGAGTTGGTAATTCCAATCAACTTGGCTTTCTCTGCATCAAGAACCTGTATTTGAACGCTTTATTTGTCAAGCATCTTTGTGTCCTCTGTCCATTTTGTCTACATATGGTTAAAGGACTCATTCTTAGTATTTTCTGATAGCAACTTAGGAGCGACGCTTTCATTGACATCTTTACCTGTCTCAACAAACTCATCATTAGTAGTAAAAGCAATTTGATTGATTATCTGTCTATGGTCACTTTGTTCTCCACTATCATCTGACAAACAGACATCAACTTCTTTCTTTTGTCTCATTAGAAAAATTGAACATTCTTGTTGGATACGTCCATATACTTCACATTCATGGTATTGAACCTCCTCTTCATTGTCGGTTTGATCAACATATTGGAGCATCTTTTGATGAAAATATTATCATGGTATATGGTTGAAGTGCTTCATCAATTTCTTCATAGTCAAGGGAACCGGTTCCTTCATATCAGGATCCTGGAGAGTCAGTTCTAAGGACATCAACATTCCCATCAGTTTATCAAAACCTGAGTGTGCTCAAGTCATGTATTTCTTCAATGGTTGTTATCTCTTGTTTACGCCTTGAGTTCATAGCTATCACAGTCTTCCTGATGAGTTCTTCATCTTACAATGGTTTGCTCAGCGAAGCTGATTCATTAGCAATATCTTTGAGCCTCATATAAACTCAGTAATGGACTCATCATCTTCCATTATTAAAGTCTCAAGACTTTCAGTTAGATATTGTAGCATTTGATCTCTAAATCTTGAAGTTTCATCATAGGCAATGACCAATGTATCCCAGGTTTCTCTTTCAACAGTGCTACAGTCCTTTTCTAGAATAAGAAGAGACAGTTTTAATTCTTCCGCATTAGTTTGTGGAGATGTCCACACATGAATAACAGATTTCCAGGATTTGTTATCTAGGGATCTCATGAACGTACTCATCCTGGTTTTCCAGTAGCTATAGCTTGTCCAATTAAGTACTAGTTGACGATGCACATATCCCCCTTTTATTCAAACTATCCATTTTGCATAAATAGATCTATTTCCCTCCTCGACCTTACCTCTTAACTTGGGTGACCTGCCCTAATACCAATTGTAAATGTTGTTCGTGTGCAAGTATAGATAAGATGTCACTTTTAATGTTAAGACATGGGACCTGACATCTTACTTTGGTAATTGAATGGACAGTAATAACTAACACAAACAATCATGAATGAAGACACACAATTGGTTACCAATTCAGTTCAACATCACCTACATCTGGGGGCACTCTACCAATGGAATGGTTTTCACTATAACGTAATCAATCAATATACAAGTTTTTCAGATCATCCAGATCAATCCTATACTATTATTACAAAGTGACAAACCTATCTCAAGGACTCCCCCTGAATCCGAGCTTCTCGCTCGATTCCACTCTTCAAGCACTTATGTCTTAGGTTGTTGTTGTTGTTCTTCTTCTTCATAAAAAGGGGGTTGTGAATGTTCAATCACAACACATAGCTCGAATACTAGTTTGGATATATGATCATAGTATGAGCATGATAACGTTTGCTATAGTTCACTTCATCCAGGTTCCCAATACGCTAATCCAACACGTTTGAGAGTTCAGGATTCATGAACACAAGCACAACATACCCAATAGTGTTTTGCTGACTATATTAATCGACATATATGGAAATTGCGATCAACCCTAGTTTGTGAGGTCTCCACTGTATATATAGTGTTGGCTTGCTTCACAATGTCGCGCTTCCTAGGGTTATGTGACTTCAGAGTCACGATTGAGCTAAATCTTTAGTTACCTTGATCAACAACTAGGTTCCTTGTTCAGCAAGACTTTCCAATCTTTATCCATGCAAATATGCGTGTGTATCTTCTTATCTTGGAAATAAAATCACCATGTTTCCTTTTGTGATTGGATCTCTAATAAAGAATATCTGCAGAAAAAGGGAACATATCTTCACCGGATGAATGTGGACGCGCACTAGATATATTCTAATATTTTTGCGCGTTACTGTCAGCCACTATAATGTCACTGACATTTTGTGTTGACATCTTCTGTTATGCTATGCTCTGGTTCCACCATGATGTATGTTGACATCTATGCTAACATCTTTAACTATGGTTTCTTTTGTCCTAGACAGTATTGTGTCCTAGTACTAGGTTTTTTTTCACGGTAACAGGGGTTGTTTTCCTTGTTGAGGTTTTTTGTCTTGATACTATGTTTTTTCCCTAGTATTGATCTATTTTTCGTTATTTTGGGAAAGAGACGATTTTATTAACATTTAAACATAACCGAACACATTACTCTAAATATAATCGAGGCATAGACGGTTATTTTGAAATATCTAAGCGGATATTGAAATCAAAAGGTAACAAAACACAAAATCAAAAACAATCTTTGGTTCTCAACGAGGTTGTTTCCAAGGCCTCGCATGAACTTCTTTCTTTTAGTAGATGTTTCCCCCCTTCTCTTCTCCAGAGCTATGCTTACATGGCTTTATGACACCACCTTTATTAGTGGCCCGGAGGCTGTACAAAGGTTGATGGCGTTAGGGATAACCATCTTCGAAAACTGGTTGGATGCATCTTGGCCACTAGTAGGTTAGGCAAGACGTTTGTTGTCACAAGCAGCCACGTATCTAGGGACGTAACCACCACGGCCTCTCCCAAACCAGAGCATCCACTGTATGTTGGTTTCTTAGGTAGAACGTTACATTTCACGTGTGATCCTCGAACAAGACTAGGTAAGCGATTGCGGGAGACTGCTGGCACAGACATGGACATCAGAAGAATACCACCCTCAGTTAAGGAGGTTCCGAATCCCTTACGGTCATGAGGTCACGATGTAGGGTAGTTGAGTCATGCTAAGTCAAACTCAGACGGTGATAGGCATGGCCACATCGACGACATGATTGGGTCGAGGTGGGGGAACCATAGGATCCCGTAGCATCTAGATAGCATGCGGTGGAGACGATGAAAAAAAAGAAACCCTAGGAGCTCCTTTAATAGCCCTGGAACCTCAGTTCGGTTTGAGCAACTCCATTATGGGCCACGAGGGTATCACTAATGAGATCGATGCAAGTAGAGGGAAGTTGGTTGATGGCCAATAGAGAAATCTAGGCATGGTTGAGGAGCAGGGAAGGTGGGGCCGGTTGTGGGGATGGTTGCGCAAATAAGAACAAAAGAGGGAGAGAGAAGGCTGAGAAAGCATCTAGGTTTTTTTTTTCGTGTAATTATTTATCAGTCATGTATCCTAGTAAGTTGGTTTCTTAGGTCCTAGTACTGGGATGTTGTCCCCAATACAATGGTTTTTGATAAAGTATTGAATGTATGTAAGGTAAGACAACTTTTGCCACTTCATTTCATCCCAAAACAACAATTACATTGTTCCAAAATCACCATATTACTGTAAACATATACAATAGAAATAGAAATACAACAAATAACATATCTATTTTTTTTTTCTTCTCGATAGCTTAAATTTCCATTTTACACCAGGTGATGACCTCATCCTTATCAGCAAATTCCAATTCAAGCTCAACAATTCTTCTTTCTAATCCATCAGTCGATTAAAAAAACTGCATCCTCTTACACTCCGTCGATTTCAAACCAAAATTTCACACCACCGAGAAAAAAAATTATGCATAATAGAATGCTTACCTTATAATTTGAGCAACTATAAAATATTCTCCCAAGATCCCTCTTGGAGTTCGACATGAAAATTAGAGTTGGTAGGCCACATCGACACATCTTCTCCGGCTTCTTCTTCTGAACCATCTTCTCCTTCGCAGCCGAAGCCTCGCGTGCGTGCCATAGATATGATTTCTTCCCCAAATTATGAACGCAAAGCGTTCAAATTCGTTTGTTGCCATGTGCACTACACATGACAATGTGGGTACTGTTATGTGAACGGATATTTCAAAAAAGTTAACGTCGTTAGGAGATAAATATCTAGTACTGGGTGTTTTGTAGCCCAGTATGTGTATTTTGTCTCCCAGTACCATCGGTTTTATACACATTACTAGGTTAATGGATAAATTTTTTCACACCATATATAACAATAAAAAATGGTGCCAAATAAAGCATTCACAACGTGTAGTAAGCACAAAACATCCTCTTCATCGAACATGAACATCCACTTCATCAAACGAGGAACATGAACTACGTGTTCATGTTCATCCAATATTCCATGTCCATGTTGATTACCTTCTTCCTCGTCTCGATGTTCATTATCTTGAACCTCTTGATGTTAGCACTCTTCCTCATTTTCATGTCAATCGTCCTGGACCTTGATTTTAATCATAAAACTTGATCTTCATCCTTAAACTTGATCTTCATCCCTTCCACAGCACCAGGTCATGTTTCCTAGAACTTGTGTTTATTCTCCCAGTACAATTGGTTTTTGACACAGTACTAGGGTTAATAGACAAAATTTTCCATTAACCCTACGAAGTTAATAGTGGGTATTAAAATGAAATTTATAAAAGTTTAGGGTACTAAGGTAATACAAAAATAAGTTAGGGTATTTCAAATGAATTAATGAAAATTTAGGGTACTAAAGTAATAAAAAAAATTAGGATAATTTACGAAACGAGATAGTATGATCCCATTACTTAACGAAGGAGTTGAAATGATCGACAAAATTTCTAATAATAGACATTATGTCGTGTCCATATAAAGTTGTTTTGGTAATGCAAGTCTTCGTTTTACTATTATTAAAAGAGGACTTAAAAGCCACAAGATAACTACGCATCTGCCTCTATATAGGCAAGGAACCCATATTATAATATAAATAATTAATATAAATTATATAACAAGCTAGTTAATCCCTTACATTAAGCTTAGCTAATTAGTTATTGATCATCATCTAGTGATCAAAAACCTAACTAGTACGAGGTACACGGTGAGGACATACATATGATGATCCTAAAAATCATAATTATCATTACATAATTAAGCTCCTAATTATGGCAGCTTCAGGACTATCAGCGTCAATCGTTGCTAGGAGCTGTGAGAGTCGGTCGCTGAGGTCGTCCACTTCTCTGTGTAAGTTTCTGATGTAATTGCAAGTCTCTTGTAGGACCTTTGAAGCTGAAACCTAATAAAACCCACACAAAAAAACAATATTAATCGTTGCTCGTTAGCCCTATACCTCTCATGTCACCTTCAGCATTAATCGATGTTTATATCGTCATTTTAATATTTTCTTGGTGTCTTTTGTAGCAAAAATACCTGTCCTGTAATCTTTTCTACCTCGAAAAGGGTTATTAATCTATATTTGTATTTGCTGATAAAAAAACGATAAAAAATTGTTAAACAAGACGCTTGTACATGAGAGCTTACTTAAAGGGCTCGATGGTCCAAAGTGGCACGTGAGAGTAGCCGAGGAATGGGTCAAGAAAGATGGGTTCCTTGAATTTAGGGTCAAATTTCATTTCATATAGATGCTTCATTGTCAAGACTCTCCATGTTCTTAATTAATTGGCTCACATGGGATAGTGGGAGTTACCTTATCGGAGCGCCTATGGCATATTTCGGGGAGAAGTTGGCGTAACTTGGACACGAGCTCAGTGATCTGGTCGTCACTGATCCTGGAGGTTCCTGACGATTGTCTGGACCTTCTGTTAGACATGACTAAAGAGTCGCGCTACGTTGATACTGACAGAAATGTCTATCGAGTGACGAGTAGGGAAGAAGTATTTGAGAGAAGATGGAATAGAAAGAGGTGGGGAGAAGAATGGAGGAGAGAACGATGTGAGAAAAATAGGGAAGTGATAAGAGAGATATAAAGAGAGGGAAGGACCACAAGAGGAGAGTACAATAACATAGAAAGTGATGTTGGATGTGACGAAGACAAGTGCATAGGGGAGAGAGAGTGAGGAGTGGGACTGTGCATGGATTTGTAGAGGGAGAGAGAGCATGAGATTTGTTCGATGTTGTGAAGTTGGGGTTCGGTTTCAAGTGGGCTTTTAAGGTTGTGTTTGTATTTCACCTAACAAAGTGGGCCTTTATGTCACGTGATAATAACACATTCATCCCTTCTATTAACCGCTCCTTTCTTTTCCATCCACAAAATCCTATTCACTCATGTTTAGTTATGTCGTTCTTTTTACTCGTGGAAAATCACCCATTGGATCCCGATTAATTTGTTTGTTTGTATTAGAGCATGTGTAGTTATATTTTTGTCGATTTTCGATATAAGAGTGAAAGCATCGAGATGCTGCATAAGGTAGAAACGCGACGATGCCCCAGCCCCAGAATTTCCTGCGACAATTACAGATTCAATGTAAAATTTGGCGAGGGTTACTAAGAAACCCCGCTATTTACAATGAATATTATAGCTTGGAACTGTCGAGGGCTTGGGAACCCTGGGGCGAAACAATTCCTCATTGAGTATATTACTCACAAGAAACCCGATTTGGTTTTCCTCAGTGAAACTAAGGTGGAGGAAAATGTAATTCAGCGTATTAGGAGAAATGTGCATTTTGAAGGGGCTTTCGCAGTTAACTCGAGAGGCGCAAGTGGAGGTATAGCGATGTTGTGGAGAAATAAGGATGATGGGGTGTTGAGGAAGTGGGATAAAAACCATGTCGATTTAAATTTTACTACTAAAGATGGGCACGTGGTGAGGGTTACAGGGTTTTATGGTGAACCTCGTAGGGACCTTCGTTATCAGATATGGGACCTCCTTCGCCGAATAGCTTAGCACACCAATGGGATCCTGTGGCTAGTTCTTGGGGACATGAATAATATTTTGGGGGTGGAGGGCCAGAGAGGTGGAATACAGTACCCGACATACCTCATAACAGGGTTTAGGGAGGTGGCGGAGGATTGTGGGTTGAGGTATGTTGATATTAAAGGTCATCGCTACACATGGGAGAAAGGGAGACACAATGAGGGCGGGATGGAACTACAGTTGGACAGGGCTCTGATCAATCAGGAGTAGAGGGAACTGTTCCCAGACTCGAGCTTGATGCATGGAGGACTTTCCACGTCCGGCCATGCACCACTTATGTTTCAGGGAGCACGAGAGAGAGTGGAAAGACATGCTAGAACGTTTCGGTTTTAATAAGCTTGGGCATGAAATGAAGAGTGTGAGAGAATCATAAAAGAGGCATGGGAGGGATGTCCAAACCGACCAATTATAGAGAAAAACGGAGTGGTGGCTGAAGCACTGTCAAATTGGGCAAAGCTACAACATAGTGAGATTTAAAGAGAGATCAGAAATGTCAAAGAGGCGTTGAATAGAACGCTTGGGCCTTGAAATGCAGAAAACGGAACCAAAATTCAGGAGTTAATAAGTAAGTTGAATGAATTGCTGACAAGAAAAAATCTGGTTTGGAAGCAACGAGCCAAACCACTCTGGTTAAAAGGGGGCGACATAAATTCTAAGTATTTTCATGCTAAAGCGTCGGCTCGGAGAAGGAGAAAGGCTATTCGGAAGTTAAGAAAGAATAGTGGCGATTGGGATACCTGGGAGAACGGTTTGAAAGGGGAAATATTAGCTCACTTTAATAATATATTTGCGGCAGATCAAGGAGGCACGGACATAGTCAGCCCGCCGATTCCGAGAGGCATGACAGATGAAGATAATACTTTTCTATCGAAACTGGTCTCAATAAGTGAAGTTCGGAAATCAGTTTTTAGTATGGAACCGCTTAAATCTCCAGGGCCGGATGGGCTCAATTCAGGTTATTATTAGAGGTTTTAGGGGACATTGGGTGATGATATTGTTCGGATTGCACAAGAGGCTTTCAGATTGAGAAAATTGCTGGAGAGGTTGAATGAGACAAACTTGGTCCTAATTCCCAAAGTGCACAGGCCGGAGCGAATAGGTGAGTTTAGACCTATTGCTCTATATAACGTGTTGTACAAGGTCATTACTAAAATCATGGTGAATAGACTGAAGAGAGTATTGCACAAGGTAATTTCTGAATCCCAAAGTGCGTGTCTATCAGGAAGATTAATCACGGAAAATGTTATTATTTCTGGATAAACGTTGCATTATATTCGTAGCAGGAAGCAGGGTAATAACGGACTCATGGCAATGAAGCTAGATATGAATAAAGCGTACGATCAAATTGAGTGGGGTTATATGGAGAGGGTGATGACCAGAATGGGGTTCCACTCACATTGGATAGATTTTGTAATGGAATGTGTCCGTACGGCTGAGTTATGGGTCGACACTGAAGGCAGACGGTTGGGACCGTTAAAGATGGAGCATGGCATTCGTCACAGAGACCCGCTTTCTCCTTATTTTTTATTATTTGTGCTTAGGGTCTTTCGAGACTGATTGAACAGGGAGAACGAGAGGGGCGAATCCGAGGTTGGAGGGTGGCGAGAATAGCGCCGGTAGTCTCTCATTTATTTTTTGCAGATGACATATTTCTATTCTCCAGGGCATCGCCTATCGAGGCGGAGGCCTGAGTGAATATGCTGCGAAATTATGAGATGGCGTTGGGCCAGAAGATTAACCTTGACAAATCCTCTGCCATGTCTAGCCCTAACACGAGTCAAGAGGGTGGGGAGGAGATCAGACAGATTCTGGGTATGAAGGAAGTGGAGGACACCGGTTTGTATCTTGGATTACCCTTTAATATCCAACGTAGTAAATATGCTAGCTTTACTTTCATTAGGGACAAAATTGTGAAACAGTTGCAGGGTTGGGATGAGTTGCTACTAAGCAAGGTAGGGAAGGAGGTGTTACTTAAAGCGTTTATCCAAGCTCTACCCACCTATACCATGGGGGTTTATAAAATCCTGCTAACTCTGATTCAAGAAATTGAGGTCATTATGAATCGATTTTGGTGGAGTCATAATACACTATCAGGGACAGGACTGAAATGGAAGAGATGGAGTAAATTGTGCCAACATAGACATGCAGGTGGTTTGGGTTTTAAGTTTTTGCAGGATTTCAACACTGCTCTCTTAGCAATGACGTCTTATTCAGAGACCAAACAGCCTGGTTGCTAGAATTCTGAAGGAAAAAATACTTCCCTCATTTTGGAAGGTCAACATGTAGTTAAGGAAGGAGCCAGACTCATGATAGGGAACGGGAGAACTACCCTCGTGACTGGCCATCCCTGGCTGCCGTCTGGTAGATGTTATGTTAATCATGTTTCGGGAATATCGACAGAGATGAGAGTAGACCAACTATTGAGGTCGGGGTTACGAAGTTGGAACACGGAGCTTATTTCTTCACTTCTCGCTCCGGACCCAGCGGCGATGACCATGGTCCCCCCCCCCCCACCCGCGTTTCAATGGGGAGGATGGATGGTATTGGTGGGGACCGAAGGATGGAGAATTTCGTGTTCAGACCGTGTATAGGCAGATTCAGAAAGAAAAGGGACGGTGGGCCGATCAGCATGACGTAGAGTTTTGAAAGCAATTCTGGAAATTGGATGTCCCTCCTAAAGTCAACACACATGGCCTGGATGGCACTTACAGGTTCGCTTCCTACGAATATCAATTTGCGCGAGAGGTACGTCCCTGTTAATACTGAATGTACTAAATGCGGAGTCGCGGAAACAGAGGAGCATGTTTTTTTCGGGTGTGGGGGTAGTGATACTTTCTGGCTTCAATTAAATTTGGCCCCTCCAAATGTTAACTCGAATATCCAAGATTGGTTAATGGCGTCAATGATTAGACCACATGAGAATCTGGGGAATTATCTGTGCTCTTCTGGTGGGAGTTGTGGTACTCTCGGAACCTAAGGGTTTGGAGTAATAAGGAGAGGGTACCGGCGAAAGCATGGCATGGGGCTCACGCCCTACTCTGGGACTGGAAATAAGCACATAGAAAGGAAGGAGGAGGAAATGTATCTGAGTCCCGTCAGGTCAAGTGGACCAAACCGGTGCAGGGAGAACTGAAAATTAATGTGGATGGAGCGGTTCTGATCCCCACTCTAGCAGAAGGTGCCATGGTTTGTAGGGACGATTCGGGTGCTCTCCGGGAAGCGAAGTGTGTGGTGCATCCTAACTGCATAGACCCGGAGATGGCGGAGACCTTGACACTCCGAGAGGCTTTAATATGGGTGTGGGAAGCTGAATGGCAGATAGGAAGCGTTGAGACAGATGTCCTGAGCATAGTTCACGCCATAAATGGTGAAGTCGTTTTATTATCCCCCTTTGGTCTATTGATACAAGACTGTAGAGCTATTCTTGACTCATTGCCAGGTTTTAAGTTACAGTTTATTAGGCGTTCAGCAAATAAGGTGGCTCACACTTAAGGTCGAAATGCCTCTGTTTGGCACTCAGTTAATTTGGGCGATGTCCCCATTCCTGATGTATTGTCGCATACCCTATCGGGTGATCTGATTTAATACAATTACATCCTTATTATATATAAAAAAACAATCTACACAAAGAAATCAATTTAATGTGATATTTCTCATACTAAGTTCACTAAATGTGACTAAAGAAAGATCACTAAAAGGCGGAGATCTCACAGCCAATAGAGTACATGAAATAAGCAAATGGAAAGATTTTTAGAGAGACAGGCGGGGGAAGAAAAGAAAGTTGGCAAAAGGACC